>RJVU01017965.1:3281455-3298998 GCA_003731715.1 Anabarilius grahami
TTGATGAACTTGATCGCTAACGCCGTCCGAAAAACTGCATCGCACACGGGACTCGCTGGCTGGATGTCTCGGTCGCTTGCCGGCGCCTGGGGCAAGGGTGATGTGCGGCACGCTGTACCTCACGGTGGATCTACGAATGCCAGGCAGCAAAGTCTCCACAGCTTCCCGATCTGGCGAGGACAGATCAGAATAACATACATCGGATAAATCCGCCATTAGATCGACAAGGAAGGTTAGTTTAGAGGGAAAAAAATAAAATAATAGACGGTAGCTAGCCGGCTAGCGGGCTATGGCTGACACTAGGTGGTAGATTACTAGTAATAAATCGTTCCGTTCAGTAATACTATGCAATAGGTTAAGTAATCTAGTGAAAAACAAGAAAATTATATTATGTGAATAGGAATAAAGAGAAGGATTTAGGATAAACTCCACGAAGCTCCGTCAGACAGCAGGCAGCAGCGTTGCAGCGTTGCACCGGAACCGGAAGTGTCCCAATGTGATAATAATAATGTGATTTTTTGTGTTATGGCTATTTTAACACATTTTGTGTCAATTTAAGTTGACCATGTGTAAAGAGGGAGAGAGAGTGTGAGAGAGAGAGAGAGAGACAGAGAGAGAGAGAAACAACACTGTGTCCAACATAACATGTGTTAACTATCATCCAATCACATTGCTTCAATGTCACTCCGCAAGCCGTTAAGCAAGTTTATGCCTCTTTCGTCATTGGTGGATGACTTGTGTTCATTTTGACACAATCGTTGTGTAATGACTTTAACACATTAAATGTGTCAGGAAGGTGATCTGCTGTCTCAACAACGGTGACAAGCAACATATTCTGATCAACAGATCACATTAGAAAACAAGCCACTAAAAAGTCACATATAAACAGAAAAAAATAAAATAGTGAGAATAAAGGAAATTACTAAGACAATTCAGCTCATAATTTATTTATGCAGCAATGCATGATGGGAGCCATGGATGAATTTTGATTGGTGGCACCCAGAATGCACTGCAACATGCTTTATTATTCTCACCACTGTTTTCACAGGCTGATTCTTGATGTCTGTGTCTCTAAATGAAAGAGGTTTTTCTTTAAAAAAAAAACAAAAAAAAATCAGAACAACTTTTAAGAAATCTTTTGGATTATATTGATAAAGATCTTCTGCTGTAGAATCACAGTGCTGCTGTAATCAATAACGTAAATCTAACTCCAAGATTGGGCTCTAAATGAGTTCAGTGATTCAGGACAAATAATGATTGTGTGAAAACATAACCAACACCACCTAATCAACTTTACTCTTTGTTTGTCTGGCTGTTATAACAGTTACAACAGCCCAAACAAAATGTAATTTTACAAAGTCAAGGGTCAAGAGCTAAAGCAAACACTCATCTCCACGATGGTGGCTTAAAAATTGTGAATTTCTCCTTTGATTCTGCTTGTTAACAGCAGATCACCTTCCTGACACATTTACTGTGTTAAAATCATTGACTCAGTGAATGTGTCAGAATTAACACAACAAGCGTCGTCCCTAAACTCACACACTGATGTGTAAGAATTTAACACATTTTGAGTCAGTTTTAACACATCCTTTCTAAGAGTGGTATTGCATTCATTTTAACTGGACAAAAATAGCACATGATCTATGACACAAATTGTGTGATTTATGACACATTAGTGTGTTAAAAATTTGAACACTGCCTGTGTTAGGAAGAATAACACACTGTTTGAGTTAAAAGTAACACAAAATGTGTTGTCCTTAACTAGACACACAGGTGTGTTAAGATATAAAATATTTCTTATTTAGTTTTGTTATTTATTTAGTTGTAATAATAATTGTTATATTATTAAAAACTTTATTTTTGTATTTTACAACAGTGATTTTTTTTTATTATTTAATAATAAAAAATATTATTATTATTAATTTATAGCCATATTATTTTTGGCCTTTTTTATAGTCATAACAATAACACATTTTTGCCAAATTGTGCAGCCCTATGTTTTATTGAAGATCATTTTGTACAGTTTCTCTCCTTCTGCCCTCACTGTCTGCTCTCCATCTGTTTGATACTAACATTGTCTTCTCAGCTGGCAAATACTCTGGGGAACTGAAGATTTGCTGCGTGGATGGCATGAAAGATTATAACCTTGGCTACACATGTGAACGGCGAGCCAGCTTCATCTTAGATGAAGAAGAATGTGTCCAGGCCTTCCTGCATTGCTGCAAAGAGATCAAAGTCCACCGGACGAAGTACTCCGGCGAGGATGAGATGCTGCTGGCCCGCAGTGAGATTTTAGCCTCATTTGCAAATGCGTTCTCTCAGCTCTCAAGCATGCAGTGATTTCAGCAAGATAATTATCCACTTGCGTAACTCTCAAATGCTTCTTTCTTGATTTTTTTTGTGCTAAATTTCATATACGCATTATTATAATATATAGAAACAGTTGTACACTTTAAGAATGCAAGTGGGGTTAATTATAGCTGTTAGTCATCTACAATATTATGATCACAAATTCTCATTTTATTACAACCCAATAAACTTATCATTAGTGTGATTTATAGATGAATTGCTTTAATCATTATAATTTTTCTCCAATATTAGACTCTCATCTAATACTTTTTTGTAGCTTAAAATCGAAGTAATTTTGTAAATACACTACCATTTAAAAGATCAGTAAGATTTTTGTTTGTTTTTGAAAGAAGTCTCTTTTGCTCACCAAGACTGCATTTATTTGATCAAATATACAGTAAAAACAGTACTATTGTGAAAAAAAAAATATTGCAATAAAAAAACAAAACATTTTCTATTGTATTATATTTTAAAATGTAATTTATTTCTCCATCCAAAGTTGAATTTTCAGTTTCAGTGTAACATGATCCTTCAGATGTCACTCTAATATACATTTGGAACATTTCTCACTATTATCAATGTTGAAAAAAGCTCTGCTTTTTTGTTTTTTTGTGGAAACTAAAATACTTTTTTTTTTTTTTTTGAATTTTTTGATAAAATAATTTTCATTTAAATAAATAATTAAGCGCTTAGTTGAAATAGAAATCTTTTGTAAAATTATAAATGTCTTTACTGTCATGTTTGATCAATTTAATGTGTTCTTGCTGAATGGTCCCAAGCCTTTGAATGGTAGTGTACACTAGTTTGTTTGTTCAGGTGAGGAAGATGATTTTGATGATGAACCAGATGACGTGTTGGTACGTACACAGTTTCCTGAAACCTGGCTCTGGGAGGAGATCACTCTACCTACCTGTCCTTCAAACCAGTTGTGGTGAGCGAAAGATTATATAGCTAGTTAACAAATAAATTGAACTTAACTTGAAAACATTTTGTGGGAACTGCAACACTTTTATATGTCTTAAAAATCTATTAGAAATCAGCTTATAATTTCTAAGGTAAATATTAAAGTGAAAAATAAAGTGTCAGTGAGCAAATAATGCAGGAGATTAGTTTGCAAAATCCTGAAGGGACTGGCTGTGTAACGTGTGTAACGATTATGTTCTGTTTGGTTCGTTCCTGTCGTTTCTGTATTAGCTCTCGTTAGTCTGTATGGTTACTAATCAGTTAATTCTCGTCCAGCTTTTCCCATTTAGTTTCCTCATGTTCCTTGTGTATAAATGCTTCCTGTTTGGTTCAGTTTGTTGTCGGTCTTTGTCTATGTTTATGTGCTTGTGTTTAAAGGATTAGTTCACTTTTAAAATAAAATTTTCCTGATAATTTACTCACCCCCATGTCTTTCTTTTTCTTCAGTCGAAAAGAAATGAAGGTTTTTGATGAAAACATTCCAGGATTATTCTCCTTATAGTGGACTTCAATGGCCTCCAAATGGTTGAAGGTCAAAATTACAGTTTCAATGCAGCTTCAAAGAGCTTTAAACGATACCAGGCGAGGAATGAGGGTCTTATCTAGCGAAACGATCTGTAATTTTCTAAAAAAAATGTACATGTATATGCTTTATATAAACAAATGATCAACTTATGGAACGAACGCAGTGCAAGTTCCATTTTTTCCGTAAGTACAATATTGAAGGCGAAGGACATACAGCGTAAGCTTTTTGAAGAATACGAAAGTGCGGTTTTGGCGGAACCACTCGGAAGGCGATAATTTGTTTATATGAAGCATATACATTTACTTTTTTTTCGAAAATTACCAATCGTTTCTCTAGATAAGACCCTTATTCCTCGTCTGGTATCGTTAAAAGCTCTTTGAAGCTGCACTGAAACTGTAATTTTGACCTTCAACCGTTTGGGGCCAATTGAAGTCCACTATAAGGAGAATAATCCTGGAATGTTTTCATCAAAAACCTTCATTTCTTTTCGACTGAGGAAAGAAGGACATGGACATCTTGGATGACAAAATTTGATTTGAAAGTGAACTAATCCTTTAAATGATTCTCCAGCGAACTCCTGTGTTTCTGTCAGTGGATTTAATAAAGACTGTTCTGTTTATTCTTCTTCATTGTGCGATGCATCTACACAGCCAGACCGTTACAACGTGTTGGTGGCTGTAATGAATCTCACCACTATGGAGTAGCATACAAAGACAGTCTTTAATCATAAATAAAACCCAGGAACACGCAGGACAAAAATATCAACAACAGTGTAAACTGAAATTAATGCTTAAATACACAGAGTAAAATAAACAACTGAAACAGAAACAGGTGCATAACTAATCAGAAACCATGGAAACAAACAAACAAAGGGAACACAGGTAAACAGGAACAGAACAGAACCAAATCAGAACACAATGAATCAAGCATAATCCTGACAGGCTATAGATGTTGAAAAGATCTGACAGTTTCTTCGTTGGTGTCTAGTGATGAAACGTCTGCCTTAAGGACTGGAATATATCTGAAAGACTCCATCACAACCTGGCAGATCACAGCCATCAGCCTGTCCAAGACCCTCGGTAAAAAGCACAGATCTTGTTCACTTGTTATTCTGTTTATCATTTGCTGTTTTTTGACACTCCCTCATTTTATCTGCAGGAATATGTGTGGCAAATCCTTATGAGATCACCGTTAAGAAGGATTTTTTTATTGATCTAAGGATGCCTTATTCAGCGGTGCGGAATGAACAACTGGAAATAAAGGCTATTGTTCACAATTACAGCAGTCAGAGGATTAGTGTATGTGCAGTTTACTAACATTGTATTAACTCTTTAAAGCCTACTGTATCATATGTGATACGCAAATTTCTAATGCTTCTAAATGATCAAAACATGTCCTCTGACATCTGACTGATAGTTTATACTTTTTTAGCAAGTAAAAGGCTTGCTTATATAATACAAACTTCCACCTTCAGCTCGTGGTTCATGTGTCTTTTTGCTGTGAAAGCTTTACTGATTTTATCAATTAAACGTAAGAATAACTTTGATATTGTTAGTAACATTTCAATATTATTATTATTATTAATTAACACATACTGGAGTGAAGAATACGGAAGAGGATTAGGGCCAAGCAATAATAAAAAAATAAAACCATCTCGAGATTAAAGTTGTTAAATTACGAGAAAAAACTCGTTAAATTTCGAGAAAAAGGTTGAGATAAAATGTTGAGAATAAACTCATTAAATTACGAGAAAAAACTCGTTAAATTTCAAGAAAAAAGTCGAGATAAAATGTTGAGAATAAACTCATTAAATTGCGAGAAAAAAACTCGTTAAATTTCGAGAAAAAAGTTGAGATAAAATGTTGAATAAAGTCATTAAATTACGAGAAAAAACTCATTAAATTACGAGAAAAAAGTCGTTAAATTACAAGAACAAATTCATTAAATTACGAGAATAAATTTGTTAATTTAATTACTTTATTCTCAACATTTTATCTCGACTTTTTTCTCGAAATTTGACATTTTTCTCTTAATTTAACGAATTTGTTCTCATAATTTAATGACTTTTTTTCTCGTAATTTAATGAGTTCATTCTCAACATTTTATCTTGACTTTTTTCTCGAAATTTAACGAGTTTTTTCTCGAAATTTAACAACTTTAATCTCGAGATGGTTTTATTTTCTTTATTATCGCTTGGCCCTAATCCTCTTCCATAGAAGAATCTAAGATTTACGTTTTTTTGTTTGTTTGTTTTTTTTTTTTAGAAAAATTTGAGTATCAAATATGATCATCAGGCTTTTGAGGAAAGTTTGTTAATCTCTCAATCATCAACAGAGCTTTGATCATAAAATTAAGCATTTAAATATTATCTTAGACATGTTATTGGCAGATATAGAGTGACAACTAATATTTATATGATTTAATATATAAGTATCTGCTATACTGTTAAAATTGATTTTAGATTACAATCATCAGAATTTTTGTTCATAAATATCAGTATCTGCTACAAATTGCATATTTTTGTGGTGTTTGTCTGTGTATTATTTCATATGTCTGGCTTTATGATGTTAAATTGTCCAGTTGTTTCTCCCCGTGCTGAAGATCTTGTTTTGTCTTACCAGTCAGTGCGTATCAAATTCAAGACGTCGGAGGGCATTTGCAGTAGCGCCAGAAAAAAGCAGAACAAAAGGATAACAGTTGCCGTTGGCCCCATGTCCTCCATAGCCGTTCCTCTCATCATCATCCCCATGGATATCCATGAGCAATGGATTGAAGCTGAAGCATACAGCTCCAATCGCAATGACGCGATTAGAAAGAATCTGAAGGTGGTGGTGAGTCTGCCATGTCAACATTTAGAGAAAAGCTCGGGTGATTTCTGCAGGAATCTGTCCTCAATTACTTTATTTCAAGATTTTCAATGCGTCCACCAAGTTGTGTCCGATTTTCTTTCAGTCTGAAGGTGTGTTAACCGAAGTGGAAGAGCGAGTTGTGGAGATCAACCCCTCTGAGCACCCAGGTGCAGGTTCTTTAGAAATACATGCTGAATATGCAATGAAAATGATGGTTGAAATTCTCTTCAAACACCCTATACCATCTTTATCGAACAGGCGGTGTGCAGGTCGTGGCGATGAGGAGTGACATCCCACGTCGAAAGGTTCCCAACACACCTGCTTCCACACTGATCACAGTGATAGGTGAAAATCTTATTGCAGTTTCATTCTCTGAGGTGTATAGGGACCTATGAAATCCATTTTATTTTTTTATGAACTCTTTTTAATGGTTAAATTTTAGTGATAAAAAGCATGAATAATAATTAAAAGGAATTTAACATCAATTTATCAAAAATTTAACAAAATTGCCACTAGATATATCAGTTTATGCATGCCAATATGGTGCAAATATGACTTTCGAAAGCCAATCACAGTCATTCATCTTCCACGCTCGCAGGTGAAGAGATAACGCGTACAGTCGAGCAGGCCATCGGTGGACATTTTATGGGTCAGCTCATTGTCCAGCCCCGTGGATGTGGAGAGCAGACCATGATCTTTATGACTCTACCTCTCATTGCCACTCATTATCTGGACAGCACCAAGCAGTGGGAGGCTGTTGGCATGGAGCGGCGTAATGAAGCCATTAAACATATCAACACAGGTCAGCCTCAACTTTAACTTTAATGTGCGCCCAATTGTTAAATTGAGTTAAAGTGCTGAGCACATGCCACTATGTCATCAATTATTTTTTTTTCTTGTGAAGGTTATCAGCTGGAGTTGACCTTCCGTAAATCTGACGGGTCCTATGCTGCCTGGGTACACCGGCCGAGTAGCACATGGTGAAATAATGCTAATAAATAACAGTGAAAATAATTTTTCAGTGTTTGCAAAATTCAGCACTGATTAAACAACTTCTATTTCGACTTTAAAGCAGCTCTGCAGAGGACAATAGTCCCTGGCAGCAAAATAGAGACGGGCCAGATCCGGCCCACATCTGGTCCATGTGTAATCCACATGTACCAGATGTGGGCCGGATCTGGGCCACACTATGTTGCTGTCTGGGGTGTCATTATTCTTATCACTTCAGTGTTGATTCAATTCAGTTCAATAACTGTAAACATTGCAAAGCTTATCAATTATGAACAAATATTAAGCAATAATAATTGCGTTTCTTGTATTATACTTACTCTTGTGTCCATTTACAGGCTGACAGCATATGTGGCGAAAGTGTTCGCGATGGCCAGCGATCTGATCGTCATAGAGGAGAATGTGATCTGCAGCGCCCTCAAATGGCTGGCCACAAACAAACAGCTGCCAGACGACACATTTAAAGAAGATGCCCCTGTGTATCACAGCGAGATGGTTGTAAGTTTGTGAATTTTTTCACAAAATTCCTCTTCAAAAATAAAGTACAACAGCTGGAGCCCATAAATGTATTCCCGAACACTTCAGAAGAATCCCAACATTCTTATTATATCAGTATACAACATCTTATTTTTTGAGTGTATGTTAATTCCAGGGTAACGTACGGGGAAAAGACGCTGATGCCTCACTAACTGCATTTGTCCTAATTGCCATGCAAGAGGGGCACAAGATCTGTGCTGGATCTGTCCAAGTAAGTGTGATTCATAGAAACAAACAGCACTACAATATGTCACATCAGCCTCACTGAGGGGGCTTTCACAGTAGCACTTTTGGTGCATACCCAGGTTCGATGGACGTCAAGAGTTCTGTTCGTTTGGTCTGGTTTATATGAACCCCGGTACAGTTTGCTGCTGATATGAAACCAGTCATACTAAATCGCGGAAGTGAACTGCTATTGAAGCATTGAAGCTCTCTCTCTCTCTCTCTCTCAATATTAGAGTCTTCAGAACAGTATAAACAGAGCCGTTAATTACCTGACGTTGAGAGTTCACAGTCTGACCAGCACTTATGCTGTCACTATGACTTCTTATGCTTTGGCCCATGCTGGAAAACTCAATAAAGACATCCTGATGAGTCATTCCACCGAAAGCAAAGGTAAGTAATGTTACAGTCTGTCAAAAAAACTTCTCCATGGCAAAAGCTTACTAATTTGTGTTCTCCAAGATGGTTATACCAGGATTATTATAGTTATATTGCAATTTAAAAAATTGAGTTGTTTGTGTCAGTTGTTTTCCAACAAACTTTTATAACTTTTTGAATCTCTTTTGTATAAAAATGTGTGTTGTGATGCACATTATTATCAAAAAATTCAATACTGTGATATTACAATTTGTTTAGATGGCATATATTGGCAAGTTCCTGGGCAGCACCATCACTCTCTAGAGGCCACAGGTTATGCAGTTCTTGCCCTGGTGATAGCGAAAGATTTTGAGAAAGCTGGAAAGGCAGTGCGTTGGCTGGGAAAGCAACAAACCCGCTATGGAGGTTATGGCACCACACAGGTATTTCATCAAGTGATGAACAAATTAATGTTTTTTTGGACTGACTGATTTTTATAGCTTACAATTTACATTGTCCTCTTCATTTTGTTCTTTGTGTCTGGATTTCTTCACATTTGTTCACCCCTAGGAGATATTTTATTTAAAGGAATACTGCATTTTATTGATATACCAAGGAAACGTCACTTGAGTGGCTTATAGCTACGCACACCCACATTTTCACAAACTGAGAAATGCTCCAGAAGTTTTGAATGTCTGAACGAGTGTGAAATTGTGAGATTTTAGTGCCCACTTTCAATGTTTTTTTCACTTTTTCAATGAAAAAAATTTGGTTTTTGTGTTAGAAAAGCAGGTTTCAAAAGATTCATTTTAATGCTAAAAGTTCAGTGTTGCGTAAACTAATGGGAGTTGAATACTACAACATAGAGCCTCACGATTGTGGATAAATTGAGAATTGTGATTTTTTTTTCAACAATTCTGAACAGACAACTAAACAAAATATGTAATTTACTAGAGTTTCTGACAAAATGTTAATTGATGCAGTCTATTTAAAGGATTAGTTCACTTTAAAATGAACCCCAAGCTAGTTTATTTAATTTGATTTGAATTAATCGTTTGAATGAATGATTCAATGACTCACTCATCCATTACTAGATGAATCTGTGTTTGAACAAATCTCTTGAATGATTCAATGACACATTTAAGTCACTTGTCGCCACCTACTGGCTTAACGATGTAATCAATGCAATATTTGAAGCGCAAAATTACTCTCAAAAGCTGCTTTACTCTATTTTAATCGCTGCCATAGACATAAGTGTTTATATAACTATAAACTTTTATCCCAGTATTTCCGTGATAATTTGAAAATTTGTAACACAGAAATAACGATACTGTGTGGTTGAAAAGCACACAAAACACAAATTTGAATGTTCCGGTGTGATCAACAGACAGCTGAATCGCTGTCATTTAGTAATGAGATAGCTTGGTGTTTGAATCAAGATCACGATTAATCGTTCAGCTCTAATACAACAGAGAAACTACTTGGTATTGGAGGATAAAATTCACTGGGATGACACTTCCTAGTCTATCATAATTAACTTTATGTTAAAAGAAATAAAATACAAACATGCCTAAATGAAGTGCTATGTATTATGTTAATTGGCCAGGTGTTTGAATTTGATACCCCAAAAATGTTTTGTTTTGTTTTGTCTGATTACCCATTTGTTTAGGCAACAATCATGGTGTTCCAAGCCGTGGCTGAGTATCGCATCCAGGTTAAGAAGGTAGACATTAATTTGGACTTGGAGCTCGCTGTGCAGGAGAGATCAAACAACAAGAAGTTCGCTATGAGACATTTCAACTTTAATCTCGCACGCTCTGACAAGGTCTGGAAATATGACTGAATGAACTAATGTTTGTGCTTAAAAACAGCACTCATTAAGCAATTGTTGTATTGTATTGATAGTATTGTTGAGAAATAGTAATAAAATGCATACAAAAGTCTGATTCACATGTTGATTGTGTTAACCGATTCACCTGAAAGTGTGTTTTCTTTATCGGTCTACTTTATGTACTGAATGCCACAGTTTGACATTACGAAGAGCTTCAACATCACCGCTCAAGGGACTGGGGTGGCCATGCTCTCGGTAAGTGTGCACGAACACGCTCGTGAAATCTTCATCAGAAAACTGTTTTGTGTTAAAAGCTTTTGTCCTTTCCTCGCAGGTGTTTTCTCTGTATTATGCTCTGCCTGAAGAGAAAGACGATGACTGTAATGTGTTTGATCTCAGTGTGAAGATGGACAAACAGCATGACGGTAGTATTGATCGTGAGAATGTGACATGACTAATTTGAACTGCTGTGTTGTAAAATAAAGTTGGATTATGATGCTTTCTCTCTATATGAAGTGTCCTATGATGGAGCCACTGAAAGTTATCAACTTACCATTGAATACATGTGAGTAAACAAGATTCACAGATCATTTGTCCCATTTACTTTCTCTTCTTCTTTTCTAAAATGTACAGAAAGACCAGAAATAACACGTCCAAAATTATCATGAACGTTGTGGCATCAAACTTTGTAATACTTCTATAAAAAGAGGCAAAGCAATGTTAAATGATGCTTTACATGTGATCATTTTGCTCAAGCGGGAAGCTGCAAAAGCAGCAAATAGAAAGTGACACTGATGGTTAGCGCCAATGTCATCAATCAGTCTGCATCACATGTGCCTCCTTTGCAGTTTCAAGGATCCGTTAAGAAGCTCAACCATGTCTATTTTGGACATTGGCCTGCTGACAGGGTTTAAAGTGGATGAACGTGATCTTTCAAAGGTAAATAAACAGTCTCAAGGATTGTGAAATTTGAAATCGTATAAACACAGAATATTTACGAGTCCAACACATTGGATTCTTCCATGATAATATTGTTATGAATGCTATCAAATTCATTTAATCAATATTTTATACTTAAAATTTGATATCACACCTGTTTTTTAAGCTCTCATGATTTTCCATCAGTTATCTTCTGGTAAGGATAGGTACATTCAGAGCTTTGAGTTGAACAAGGAGCTGTCAGAGCGAGGATCTCTTATCATCTACATAGATAAGGTACAACAACACAATAATGTGTTGCATTTCTCTTTTTGTGATCGCAACTGATTTCTTTCTCCTTTGTGAGCAATTTGGTAAATTGCTGTTTGGCTTAGGTAATACTCTAATAATTCCTTTTACTTTCTACTTAATGTCTTTTTAGATTTCTCATAAAGAGACGGAAAGAATTGTTTTCAGAGTTCACAAGATCAATGAAGTGGGAATGCTGCAGCCTGCCGGTGTCACTGTGTACGAGTACAACACTCCAGGTACATTACAGTTGCACACATCCAGCATACCAACATCTGTGTCAAGAGGACTAGCAAAGAAAGCATCTAACTAGGGGTGTGGCAGGATCTTGTGCTACAAGATCTCGCGATATCAACATTTTGAAAAGCTGTCTCGTGATATCAGCCTTTCGGAGTTGAGTTTGTGTCTTTTACTGCTTATGATTATTCATACAAGAAAGTAGAACAGAAGTGACATTTATAGGTAGCATTTTACGTCAAGACACCTGTAAAATACCAGAAGTGGTGCATTCCACATATTATTAGACTGTAAGGCTGTACGATATACAGGAATTAAGACCATTTTAAAATTATAATAAAGCATAGCATTATTGTGAAATCAAACGCTGCGGTTCAAACAAATATATGCGCCGTTGCACTGCCTCAGCGGCAGTTAACAAACTCCATCTCTGCATATGCTGTGAGTTTGGGATGATTATGTTAATCTGGGTATGCAATATGTGCCATTTCACCAGATTTGTAACACAATCATTTATATACTGTACATACATTCCACACCCGTAAGAACTTTGTTCATCTTCGGAACACAAATTAAGATATTGTTGATGAAATCCAATGGCTCAGTGAGGCCAGTGTTTCACGTAGTGCATTCGGAGAATATTTTTCCTGAATATCCGCTGGCTGTGAATAGTGCTAAAAAGAATGTCACCTCATCTTCTGACAGGCGTCCCGCACATGCAGCTGACATAAACCACAATTTCAATAAACCAAAAAAATCCTATCCAGTGATGAAGTGTTTTCCGTGTTGACAAATCGTTCTTATAACAGCCGCGATTCACATGCAACGCGTCCACGTCCGCTAATGTCAGATTCGCGACATAACTCATTTGAACCGATTCATTTTAATGAATTGTAAAAACAACTGACCTGTCCAACACTGAACCCACGAGACGTCATTATCTGAATCGTTGTATAAGTATAACATATCATTTACTCAGAACAACTCTGAAATGAGAACGTGAACGTAAGTGTGCTTACCCCAAGAGTGGTTAGTAAGATTTAGCCTTAATTATCCACAGTATTTTCAGGTTATGTCTATGACAATGTGTAGCAAATTAGGCCTATAAAATCAGTTAGTTTAGACTGGAGTGAGGTCAAACCCAGAACAAAGCTAGGTGCATTCAATTGTATATGGAAGAACATTTGATTATTAGTTAAATTAACTTTTAAATGCTACTTTTTAATACTGATAATAATAATAATAATTATGATTATTATTATTACACCAAAATCATTTTCAGGTCTAGCAAAGAAGCATCTTTTCTTACAAAGCTATGAAATCAAATTTTTTTTGCAAAGGCAAGAAAGGACTACAGTAAGAGTGGTGAGTACTTTATTGTCAGTATTGGGCTCGCAGATCACGTGGGGTAGGGTACTTTTTACTGATTGTGTGGATGACCATGTCTGTCAGCCACCACCGAAGACCATTTTTGACCCAGGAAAAACCCTGTATTTCCTCCCAGAGCTGGACCAGGGCATCACTGAGCTCCTGGACAGTCTGAGGTGCAACCTGGCGGTGTCGGATGGACCAAAACACAATGTCCAAGAGGTGTTCTATTGGATTTAGGTCAGGCGAGCCTGGGGGCCATTCATTGGTATCAATTCCTTCATTCTCCAGGAACTGCCTGCATACTCTCGTCACATGAGGCCGGGCATTGTCGTGCACCAGGAGGAACCCAGGACCCACTGCACTAGTGTAGGGTCTGACAATGGGTCAAATGCAAAGCTAGTGAAAAACAGTCAGAAAACGCAAGTAGGAAAAAAAATTGTCAGTGGCCTCCACCTGTAAAACCATTCCTGCTTTGGGAATGGTTGTTAATTTCATTAACACCAAAGCAGCTACTCTAAAGAGGCACTCTGCTACTTAACTGACCAGGGGTGCGTTTCCCAAAAGCATCGCGGTTAGCCAACTAACATCGCAAGTTCCATCGTTACTTACATAGTTCAACGATTTGGTGTTTCCCGAAACCATAGTTCAAATGGACATTCGCAAACTGCATCGCAAACTAGTGTGGTTGGAACGACAGCTCTCGAGCTGTAGTTAGAAGCATAGTTTCTTGTTTTTATGGCATGTGGACTTAATAAATCATTATCTTAAGCAAAATAAGCAAGCTGACATTAAGTACAATGTATATCTTTTATTTCGAATATATACAAATGTCATTTATATATTTTAGTTTGTCAAGAGATTTAAAGCACCTTTTTTAGAGAGTGCGCATGTGCGTACGTGCTGTAGTACGTAAGAACAAGCATTTGATTTAATCTGGAAATAAAGCAAAATAACTGAGGAAAATGAGAATTAGTCCTCTAATGCCATGTCCGTAATTTATAGCAGAAATTCTAGCATTGATTCGATCTCAAACGGATTCATTTAAAGAAGTTATTACTCCACCACCTGCGTGACGTCATTCACCAACGTGGTTGAATGACAGGTTTGCGACAATACGGTTTCGGGAAACAGTCGTGGCTAGCTAGTTGATTTGTTCAACGATACATCGTACTATGGTAGTTCAGCAGCGAGTTACATCTTTGTTCGGGAAACGCACCCCAGATCAATATCCCAGGAGTTTAACTGACTTGATGCTATTCTCTGATTAAAAAGTGTTCCTTTAATTTTTTTGAGCAGTGTAACACATGCAAGTGTCTGACCCACAATATCAACTTTGACAACACAGTGTTTATTTAAAAAAATACAGAGTTTTTTTTCTGTTCAATGAACTATGATAAGCTATGCTAAAAGTGGTACTGCCAGACCCGGAGATCGGTTGAATGGATTCGAAAACGGTAAAACTCAACTGTTTAACTCTAGGGGAGTTGGAAAATGAGCCTATTTTCAAAAAAAGTGGAATGTTCCTTTAATATTTAACAGATAAGCGTTGTGTGAAGTTCTACCATCCTCATAAGAAAGACGGTGCATTGAACAGTCTCTGCAGTGAGGAGCTGTGCCAGTGTGCCGAAGGTATGTACACTTTCATTCGTTAAACGCAAGATGAACATACAACATGCTTTAAAAATATAATTTCATGAAGTCTCCATGAGAAAGAGAGTAAACGTATGAAATATTCGGACAGAGAACTGCAGTTTGCAAAAGAATGAACACATTGATGAGGAGAATCGTGAAGAAAAGGCCTGTGAACATGAAGTGGAATACGGTAAACAGAGCTTTTGTAAAAAACAAAAAATGTTCAGAGCCGTTTTGTAGATGATCATGTAACACATTTGTCTTGTAGTTTATAAAACCAGGCTGTTGCAAATGAGCTTCTCACTGCACGCAGACATCTATAACATGACAGTTGAACAAGTGCTGAAGGAAGGTATGGTTTGCCATTTTCTTGTGCAGTTTCTTTCTTATTTACTGTGTCAGTGACAAACTGGACATGAAAGATATCAGCTGTTTCATGACGGTCAAACAGTCTTCACGTGTGTCTGTTTTCAGGCAATGATCCAGATGCGGAAGGGAACATGAGGTCATTCTTGGCACATCCTTACTGTAGAGACTTTCTGAAATTTGAAAAAGGCAAGACGTACCTGATCATGGGCCAAACCAAGACCCTTCCAAAGATTGGCGGAAAGTATGACATTTAGAGGATGATTTCGATTTGGTTTCTGTGGAAATTGACTGATACTGTTCTTGACGCTCCAGTTATGAGATGTTTGACAATGACTCATTTGCAATTTGAGCAGAAATCTTATTATGGCTTGTATGCTGTATGGATGCTCCTAATGAAAAATTTTCTCACTATTCTCAATCATCCCAGGTTGCGGTACCACTTGGGTGAAGACACCTGGATTGAATACTGGCCGTCAGACAAGGAAGGCCAGACGGCCGAACATCGAGAAAAGTATATCGGCATCACATCGCTCGCCAACAAGCTCAGCCAATTTGGATGCGCCACATAAGCATTTTCATGATCTGAAATTCATTTACTAATCTAAAACAGCCTTATAGCCACAACTTAACAAGCTTTTAATTCTAGTAGGCCTATATTTCCAGATTTATAAGCATTTACAGCCTTTTTGTTTTAAAGTTGATGCAGTATGCTCAATTAAATTAGTTCAACATGATGTCTATCAACTGAAATATACTCATATAAAGCCATTTGTCAAATAAAATTTGCAAACATACAACAGTCTGTATTCATTTCTTTGCAATCAAATTAATTAACTTCATGAGAAGGATTCACAGTCACTTTTATGAGGGATTCAATTGGAATTTAAGTATGTGCTGATTGTGGAAAGGAAGGATTGGCTGAAGCAAAGTGAACTGTCATAGCATAGCATTTTAGCACATAAAAGTGAAGTGAATTTTAGTGTAATGTGTTTAATATAATAATGGCTAATTAGTAAATAAATACCAAACCAATGGCAATGATAAACAGTTAATTTCCAAAACCCAGTCAGAGGATTATATGTGAGGAAGCAAGGAAACCAGAGCACATTACTACAGTGATACTGCACAGTATTTTGCGACTATAAATAGACAGTAGGCCTACATGTTTTTAACAGGTTAATGATGCACTATAATAATGAATAGATTGATAAAAGTAAATGCCAACAAAATACCAAATAGCGAGAGATGGTCTTCACTGCAGAACATGAGATCCAGGGGTAAGGTTGGATCCAGATCCAACTCTTCCTACTTTACATTTCCCTAAACCTACCCGTCTCCGCCCCCTGGATCTAAATCTACCCGTCTCCGCCCCCTGGATCTGGATCAAACTCCACCCACTTTACATAACTTTAAACCTACCCAGGGTTCGAAATGAGGGGGGTCTGGGGGGGTCCCGGACCCTCCATAAGTCATTAGGGACCCCCCCAGACCCCCCTCATTTCGAACCCCCATAAGAATTCATTTTTGGATTTTGGGGGGTCCCTGACAAATATATTTTAACATTAAAAATGATTGTGAAAATTATAGGTTTTAATGACGTTTTGTATTTATAACAGTAATTAATTTATTTCCTAGCGCGAGGCAGCAATCAGGGCAGCTATTAGCCGAGTGAGTTCCTATACTGGCTATACAGCGTCACAGATTGTTGTTGTGGTAAACGCGGCAAAACGAGACATCACAAAGAGTGAAATCCTGAATGAAAATCCTGTAAGGGCTTCGATTGTGTTTATATCTCCATAATTGCTTATAGTAAAATATTAGGAGTTCGAGTTCCTATATCAAAAGTTGCATTAACTAGATACCCAGTGTAATGATTAGAAGAGTACGTTTGTCAACTTAATTTATGTGTATGAAGCCAGATAACCTACTCCGCTCTTCAAACACACAAAAACATTAGCCTTTACAGACATAGTGTTTGAGTAAAGAAAACGCTGTACTATTAAAATATCTGTTATTTATTTACCCTTGCATTGCAAAAAAAAAGCGGAGATCTGTCTCCTCCAGG
>RJVU01017965.1:3299286-3356781 GCA_003731715.1 Anabarilius grahami
ACCTTCAGAACCTTTAATAATTAAATTTTAGGGGACCCCCCAAGAGTCCTAGGTCATTTCGAACCCTGAACCTACCCGTCTCCGCCCCTGGATCTAAACCTACCCATCTCCATCCTCTGGATCTGGATCCAACTCCTCCCACTTTAGATATCCCTAAACCTACCCGTCTCCGCCCCCTGGATCTGGTGTTCTGCCGTGAGGGGCTACTGGATAGCTAGGGCAGTGGTTCCCAAACCTGTCCTGAAGGACCCCCAGCACTGCACATTTTGTATGTCCCCCCTATCTGAGACACCCATTTCAGGTCTTGCAGTCTCTACTAATGAGCTAATGAGTTGAATCAGGTGTGTTTGATGAGAGAGACATCCAAAATGTGCAGTGCTGGGGTCCAGGACAGGTTTGGGAACCACTGAGCTAGGGGACAGAAACCTCTTGTGACATTTGAGGGAACCAACAAACACACATCTGAGAGCAAATTGTTTACTGCTTTCATCTGTTCGATTTCTGAAGGCAGTTGTTCATTTATTTCAAGTTAGACTAGTCACTAAATATTTTTTAAGGTCATTTGGACTTCTAGATCATTAGGTGTTATGGTACCTTCTAAAAACATTTTCCTCAGGAGTTGTCTTCATACGCATGCTGTCTCTGTGAATTCATTGACGGGTTGGCCAACAAGGCTTCAGTGTTTGAGAAAAGAAGAAATGGAGAGGGCATGTTTGCTTTTCCTAAAAAGAGTTTTGTTCAGCAAAATCGGTTTTGGTTTTGTTTTTTCTACTAGTTTTGAATCGTAGTTATAAAAGTAAATCACAGCTAATATGTATTTCAACACCGACAATTAAACATCCAATTTCTGAAAACCCCAAAATAACGTTAGAACTTTGTAAATACTGGGATGTTTTCCAACCCGGACTGATCAATAGATGAGCAGCAGACTTACCAAAGGTTGAATTTGCACAACAGGTTTGTGTAGGTCATTTACGGGAAATCTCACTGCAGTGAACTCTGTTTTCACCCCAGAAAGCTCTGTAAGAATCTATTTTCTGATCAAAGTACCCGTTAGATTTGACAACGAGCTCAAGTTTCAATTTAAGGTTCGTTCACACCAAGAACGACAATTACTCGATTAGCATCCACACCAACAGCAGACAATATTGATTCAAAAAGTTACCTCAGCGTCAGCGGCGCGCGCTTTAAAGGAAGAACGATTTTGATTGGCTGTCAGTGTTTTTACCGTCTATCATCTGCCTGTTTCATGACACGAAGTTATAAACATTTGGTTATGTTTATTATCGTTCTTAGTGTGATTTCAGAGTTCTTTTGTTGAGGATTTTATTAAAAATCTGCCTCATTTGTCAGTTTTAAAGAGCTATAAAACCGTTTTAAAGAAAAGAAAACATAATCGCTCTGTACAGTAGGCTACGTTGCATCTATTACGTAAATAACATTAATATTACATAAACACTGTAATGTAGAGCGCCCTAGTGTGTTGTTATGGGAGGAGTTTTACATCAGAGCTGCACAAACATGAACAGACACACACACACACACACACACACACAGACAGACAGGATGGACGTGAAGCTGGTATGGCTGACTGTTGTTCTTCTCTCCTCACCCCTCCTCACACTGTGTGACCCGCTGTGAGTATTAAACACACTGTTTTTAAATTACTTATTTTTAGGTGAGACCGGGGATATAGGTTCATTGATCTAAAGTGCCTATATTGAGTTAGAACTTTTGTATTTCATTCGATTGTTTAAATATTGAATAAATATCCTTTTTTGGCGGGCAGATTTCGCTGTGACAACTTGCCCCATATAGAGAGTATGCACGTGACGTCACTGTCGACCGTTACGACTGCGGTCACGCCCACTGAGTGGCAAAAGACTGAGCGGCAGCATTGGATTTCAGCGTGAATGCCGCGAAAAACACACAAAACACATCCAAAACGGGAAAGAGCTTTGTGATTGACTGTACAAATAGCTTTGACACAAAACCTGAGGCATATATCTAAAGACTGCCGAAAGCTACAGAAAAAAGAAGCAAATGTATCACTGCAATTCACAGAAACAGCTGGACTCAAGCAGAGAAACATGGATTCGCAGTTATCATTTTGTGTCAAATTGTTGGATTTTGAGGTAAAATCATACTGTATTGTTATATATTATGTTGACAAATCATAAATTCAATATTTTCCATCTTATATTCTGCATAATTGTGTGTTTTAAAATAAACAACGACAAAAATGATACTATAAAACTATATGTTTTAGGGCTGGACAATATGACGATATAACATATAAGGGATTACGCAGATTTAAACCTACATATTGTAGTTATATAAAATATTCACAGGCAGATTTGCTTTATGTATTTCCCCGGCGTCAAATCAGGCACATATAAATGTCAGGAAACACTCCTGGCTGCATGTCCATGGATTAGGTTTATTTGACAAGTTGTAAAAAACACTTTCGAGTCCAACCTTTAGTGTAATCGTTTGTTTTACTCGCGTTTTTGCAGTTTCCTCTATTAAATCCAGTCATGCAGCAGGTTCTTCTGCCACTCAGTCCAGCTGAGGGAGCGCGTTCCGGCGGGAAAGTGACGTCGATGCATACCCTCTATAGTGAGACAGCTCTGTGCCATGCAATTGGGGCATGTTGTCACAACATCAACATGTGATCAACATGTGTTCATTGTATTTTCTTTTTCTGCATACCTGTGAAATTTTAAGGTATCCCTCAGAAAGTGACTTTTTAAGAAATAAACCTACCATGCAAAATATTCACTGGAATAAAAAGTGACAACTAGCCACAGAGTCCTTTACATAGCCTATGTTCAGGATTAACAGCTGTTTGATTTGATCTCCTCAGGTTTGTTCTGTCAGCTCCTAATTTGCTGAGAGTGGGTTCCTCAGAGAACGTGTTTGTGGAGGCTCAGGATTACTCTGGAGGAAACCTGAGCGTAAGGATTGTAGTAAAGAACCACCCAAAGAAGAACCTGGAAATACTGTCCAAATCAGTAACACTGACTGCAGACAACAATTACCAGATCCTTACTGATATAAAGGTGATGCCACTCTGACTTTGTCCTTATGTAAGCATGTGTGTCATTAATCAGAGGTCAAACTTCAGACTTGTACAATCTGCTACTTTATTTACAGTTAGTTTGTTTTTATGCATGTTGTAGATCATTATTTGCTGTTGTTCAGATTCCCAGCGATAGGGACTACTTCTCTGATGATCCTCTGGAGAAGCAGTATGTGTATCTTCAAGCTCAATTTCCATCCAGCACTCTGGAGAAAGTGGTCATGGTCTCATTCCAGTCTGGATATATATTTGTACAGACAGACAAGCCCATCTACACGCCTGCTAGCACAGGTAAGAAAAAGTATGCAATGACTTAAAGCTTCAACATTAGATGCCTACTTGAATGTCATGATGCAAAGCACAAAATATACTATTTCTGTTAAAAAAATTATACAATATCCTTTATCTATTCTGCAGTTCAGTACAGGATCTTCTCGCTGACACCTGGTCTGAAACCACTTGAACATGCTGGAATATCAGTGGAAATCATGGTACTCTTAAAAGAAAACTGCACCAAAACGTTCCTAAAAATGTTGCATGCACTGTAAAAAGTCATCGTAACAACATAAGATGCAACATAAAACTCTAATGTACATAACTTATTAACATATTAAGAGGTTTTTATCATAGCATTTTACAGTCTTTAACCTAGATTGTTGCTACTGTATTTTTTTTGCGGTAAAGTTCTGGCAACCACAGCTGCTATTTTTCTGTTTTGTTTTTACTTTGTACAGTCATTTTTGATGATTAGCTATATGACAACAACTAAACAAACAAATATTATAATTAAAAACATTGACTATATAATTATTAATAATTAGTTACTGTTTTTTTTTTCTTTTTCCTTGAAGGATCCTCAATGCATCACAACCATGAAAGAAACCATATTTCCACAGCAAGGGGTTAGATCAGGAAAATATGCCGTACCTCAGCCTGCCAGGTGCATTCATGTTGAAAACTGAGACCTGACGTATCTAGACACGAGTTAATTGACTGGATTATCACTCGGTTTATCTGTTGAGAGGTGAAGGATATTCATGTTGTGATCGTCTGTTTTTAATCTGCTTATATTTGTAGCCCGGGGATCTGGAAGGTTGTCACAAGATTCACAAACACGCCACAAAAGAATTACACTGCTGACTTCGAAGTCAAAGAATATGGTAGAAGCTTTATCTATATTTATTACATCTTTGTTGTGTAGAACAAATGGCATATTGCATATATACTGTACAGTTGGGCCCAAAATATGAAACATTTCTTTTGCATTTCCTTTTTTTAATTATTATTTTAAATGATTAGATCATTTGAGAATGTATTTTTGGCAAGACTAGTGTCTCTTTTGCTTTAATGACAACAGCACTTGAACTGATCAGTGTTATTTTAGAAGTATTTATGTACTATTGTAGTATTTATTAATACTTTTGTTTTGTTTTTTATATTCAATTTTACAGTAGGTTAAGTTTTAGTAATGTTATGTGTTTTTGACATTGTTTAACTTTTCTTTGTTTTTCTTTCAGTTTTAGTTTTAAACTTCAACTTCAAGCTTTTCTTCTAATTTTTTATTTTATTTCAGTTACCAAAAATGCTTTGAATAGTTTTAGTTAATAATAATAATGAAACTGACATGAATGTTTCCAGATATTTCTTTTACATAAACAATTTATTCCTTTTAGGTAAACGATTTACGAATGTCAGATTTTGTAGTATGACATTTAAAATACTGTATGATCATCTATGTAGTGTTAACTATTGTTATGTGGGTTTATTGTTATAGTGCTTCCCACTTATGAAGTGACATTATCACCCAGTCAGTCGTTCTTCTCTGTGAAAGATGCTAGTTTGACAGTTAGCATTGAAGCCAGGTAAGGCAATTGTTTTGTCACTTGATCTACTCCAGTATGCTTTATTATTCTCTCCAAGTATTGATATGTGTTTCATTTCATATTCTCTCACATTTGCTGTGTTTACGCCATAAAGCTGTATAACTACCAAAACACTTTAATCCTGAAGTCACAGGCGAAGTCTGTTTTTCTAGGTACCTGCATGGAAACAATGTGAACGGACATGCGTTTGTGGTGTTTGGTGTGATTGAAGTTGAGAGGAAAACGAGTATTCCGTCCTCTCTTCAAAGAGTTCAGGTGAGCTTCACAGACGAGAACAAACCTGAGGTATTAAAGTGATGCAGACTGATGTCAGCATTTACATAACCCACAGATATTAGATGGAGGAGGTACTGCCAATCTGACAAAGGAGATGATACTTAAGACCTTCCCAGACATCGGCCAACTGGTTGGACGATCAATCTACATTTCAGCCAGTGTTTTAACAGATACTGGTAAGAGACTTGTGTAATTAAATGTGCAGTGCCAAACTACAGTAAGTCATGCACTTCTGAACCATGTCACAATAAATAGAGCATAAAATCTGATTGACATTTTTGTCTGAATGGTGCACACTAGAATGCAAGGATTTCTCAGAACTACTGCTACTATTTTTAATTTTACGCCGAAAAAAAAAAATGCAGCACTAATGGCGTGAGATGCTGAAAACAACTCCAACTTCCAAACTATTATGCTTTAAAAATCTAATGAAATAATAATACACATTTTTTAAAAATATTATTTAGTTTTATATTATATTATATTATATTATATTATATTATATTATATTATATTATATTATATTAAATTTTATTCACAATTTTGTGTGTGTTTCAGGCAGTGAAATGGTGGAAGCTCAAAGGAAAGGCATTCAGATTGTGACGTCACCGTACACCATCCACTTCAAAAAAACACCACAATTCTTCAAACCTGGGATGCCCTTCAGTGTCTCGGTATAAAATATTTCAGTTCTTGCAAAAAGAATAAGCAGTCTATATTCATAAAACACATTCATAAAATACCCTATTTGGCCTGCTGTTTCTGTAATTCGCAGTTCAAGCATCTACATGCACAGCATCCGTTGTCCGCCATGTTTTTTTATTGTCATGCCTCCAGCTTAGAAACTCAGGGCTCAAAGAAAATCTTGACTGAATTTCCTCACTTGTTATTAAAGGATTAGTCCACTTTCAAATAAAAATTTCCTGATAATTTACTCACCCCCATGTCATCCAAGATGTCCATGACCTTCTTTCTTCAGTCGAAAATAAATTAAGGTTTTGGATGAAAACATTCCAGGATTATTCTCCTTATAGTTGACTTCAATGGCCTCCAAACGGTTGAAGGTCAAAATTACAGTTTCAGTGCAGCTTCAAAGGGCTTTAAACGATACCAGACGAGGAATAAGGGTCTTATCTAGTGAAACGATCTGTCATTTTCTAAAAAAAGTAAAAAATTATATATGTTTTAACCATAAATGCTTGTCTTGAACTAGCTCTCGTCTTCTTCTTCTCTATTAGAATTCCAGCGGTGTAGACGCTGCTAAGTGTATTACTGCCCTCCACAGGTCAAAGTTTGAATAAATTGTTATATACTTGCACTAGCATATTGTATATGACAATTTAGTTCAAACTTTGACCTGTGGAGGGCAGTAATACACTTAGCAGCGGCTACACTGCCGGAATTCTAATAGAGAAGAAGAAGAAGAAGAAGAAGAAGAAGAAGAGAGGTAGTTCAAGACAAGCGTCTATGGTAAAATGTATATAATTTTTATTCTATTTAGAAAATGACACATGGTTTCTCTAGATAAGACCCTTATTCCTCGTCTGGGATCGTTTAAAGCCCTTTGAAGCTGCACTGAAACTGTAATTTTGACCTTCAACCATTTGGAGGCCATTGAAGTCCACTTTAAGGAGAATAATCCTGGAATGTTTTCATCAAAAACCTTAATTTCTTTTCGACTGAAGAAAAAAGGACATGGACATTTTGAATGACATGGGGGTGAGTACATTTTTATTTGACAGTGGACTAATCCTTTAAGATTTTGTGGTGCCGTTCATGTGCTTCCAATTTATAAATACTGTCTATCCAACTTGACTTGAACACACCATTAAATGGTGTTAAGAAACAGTTAATCAGTTCTAGCAAAAACATAATTGATGTTTTCACAGGTTTATATAACAGACCCTGACCAGATGCCTGCTGAAAATGTGGAAGTAGAGGTCAATCCTGGAGTGGTCAGAGGTCTAACGAGAGCCAATGGCATTGCGAAGCTTACTGTCAATTCTCACGAAGGATCTTCCTCGCTAGAAATCACTGTAAGACCTGCTGTCGGATTTACTACTGAACTACTGAGTTT
Source organism: Anabarilius grahami (assembly GCA_003731715.1). Lineage (NCBI taxonomy): Eukaryota > Metazoa > Chordata > Actinopteri > Cypriniformes > Xenocyprididae > Anabarilius > Anabarilius grahami. The sequence continues at coordinate 3,306,605 of RJVU01017965.1, forward strand.
GATGTGTTTCAGGCTTACTGAAGGAAAAAAAAGGGGTTTAAGCTAGTCTAGGGGTTTAAGCTAGTCTAGCTTGTCTCATAGTTTGGCCAAACTGGTCTTGACTGCTTTAAGCTGGTCTTTAACACTAGAATAGCATCAAATCATCAATCGTTTTACTTCCAGGTACAAACCAAAGATCCAAAATTAGAAGATGACCAGCAGGCAGTGAAGAAGATGACGGCTCAGGCCTACAAGACCAAAGGCGGCTCCAACAACTACCTGCACATCGGCATTGATACTGCAGTGTTTGAGATCGGTGAACAAATGAAAGTCAATCTGAACCTGGGCAGAAGTCCAGGAGTCAGAGATCAAGATTTCACCTACATGGTGAGAGACAGTCATGTTTTAGTCTGTGGCCTTATTGAAATTATCTAGCATCATTATTCTGCTATCAAATTAGAAATGCTGGTGATTAAACAATCACAAACAAATAGTCACAACAAATAGAGCATGAATTTTTTTCTGAAAAGTGCCATCTTATGGAAAAGTGAGTTACTATAACATTTAAATACTGTACATACTGTAGACCAACAATCCAAAAGTAGCACAGATTGATCAGGTGCCATGTCAGACAATATACAAACAATACATTGACTTGTAAAATCACTTTCAATAGTCGTTGATTAATCAAATAATTAATAAATAATGGTTTACTAGAAGAATAAAACATATTGCATGAATGTCAAGTTTAAATGACAAATTTCCCTCTTATTTTCAGATCTTGAGTAAAGGTCAGATCGTTCAAGTAGACAGGTTCAAGAGGAGAGGACAAGCTCTGGTGACTCTGTCTCTACCTGTAACCAAAGACATGGTGCCGTCCTTCCGCTTTGTAGCTTATTACCATGTGGGCTCGTCTGAGGTGGTGTCTGATTCAGTCTGGGTCGACGTGAAGGACACGTGCATGGGAATGGTGGGTCAATCATTATTCATCTTTTAGATATCAAGAACTGAAACTATGCTGCAAAAATGGCTCATTTGGAAGTTGGTGGCATCAGAAGTTCAATTATATTAATGCATGATCAGCAGGAATAGATAATATTAGGATCCAGTAGATCCTCTTTGTATTTCTTGTGTTTCACAGCTGAAAGTTCAGGTGAAGGAGCCTCAACCGATCTACGAGCCAGGAGACAAGTTCAGCCTGCAGATAACTGGAGATCCTGGAGCTAGAGTTGGGCTGGTGGCGGTGGATAAAGCTGTGCATGGACTGAACCAGAACAGACTCACTCAGACGAAGGTGAAGGTCCTTCAACACCTCAACAGGGAGTGAACACTTGGAATTGGCTTATAAATGGTCTGTTTGTTGCTCTAGATTTGGGACGTCGTAGAGAAACATGACACCGGCTGTACGGCAGGAGGTGGAAGTGACAGTATAGGGGTTTTCAGTGATGCAGGTCTGATGTTTGACTCACACACTGCAGGAGGAACAAACACCAGAACTGGTATATATAAATAATGTTCTTTCAGTTTTCTCAAGCTGTATGAAGTGTCTTAGCCTGTTATTTAAACATCCTCTAGTGCCAGAGTGTCCTGTCCCTTCAAAAAGAAGAAGAAGAGCTGAGAGTGTTCAGCGGATCACCACTATACTGGGTGAGAAGCTGGAACTTCTTTTATTTGACAGACAGTGAAGGATGAAAGGAAATCATATGGAAAGAGAGGATGAATGAATAGCTCCAGTGCTTGTTCTTCAGCAGTTCTTCTCCTTCTGATTGTCCAATATTGTCTTCTCAGCTGGTCAGTACTCTGGTGATCTGAGGAAGTGCTGTGTGGACGGCATGAGGGATATTAAACTGAGCTACACATGTGAACGGCGGGCCACGTACATTTTAGATGGAGAGGAGTGTGTCCGGGCCTTCCTGCACTGCTGCAATGACGTGGTGGCACATAGTATGGAAGCTGGAGAGGAGGAGATGATTCTGGCTCGGAGTACGTATCACAATATTGTTCTGCTGATTGTCATACTCATGAGCTTATCACCATGTGTCAAGTTTCCACAGGCTAACAACCCCATTTTCCTTATAAGATATAAGTTGCCAATAAAATGGTTAATAATGAAATAATTACTTTGAATAAAACACTGTGAGTCTTCGATCTCTATAAACCCCTCCTTTCCAGGAGACTACTCTGCTCTGATTTGTCAGACGGCCCAGTCTGTTGTGATGGGTCTACTCTTCACTGATTGGTCATATGGCCCAGTCTGTTGTCATTGGTCTACCCTTATGAAAAAGAAGTATACTTCAAGTTCATTTTATCAAGTATACTTAAGTGTAATTTTAAGTTCATATCTCAGAAGTAGGTAAAGTATATTTCTGAGAAGTATACTTTCAGTCTACTTTCTTATTTTTAGTTTAAAAGAAGTATACTAATAGCACACTTGAATAAACTTCTTTTTCGTAAGGGTACTCATCTCTGATTGGTCAGACGGCCCAGTCTTGTGATTGGTCTACTCTTCTCTGATTGGTCATATGGCCCAGGCTAATGTGATTGGTTGACCGCTTACAGTATGTGCTGGAAACCAAACAGCCATCAGCGATACGAATGGTAACGATGCCGCCATTTTACCGGATATGCCTCCCCAGACCATCACTGACCCACCATTAAACCGGTCATGCTGAACGATGTTACAGGCATCATAACGTTCTCCATGACTTCTCCAGACCCTTTCACGTCTGTCACATGTGCTCAGGGTGAACCTGCTCTCATCTGAAAAGTACAGGGCTCCAGTGGTAGACCTGCCAATTCTGGTGTTCAATGGCAAATGCCAATCGAGCTCCACGGTGCCGGGCAGTGAGCACAGGGCCCACTAGAGGACGTTGGGCCCTCAGGCCACCCTCATGAAGTCTGTTTCTGATTGTTTGGTCAGAGACAACACACCAGTGGCCAGCTGGAGGTCATTTTGTAGGGCTCTGGCAGTGCTCATCCTGTTCCTCCTTGCACAAAGGAGCAGATACCAGTCCTGCTGATGGGTTAAGGACCTTCTACTGCCCTGTCTAGCTCTCCTAGAGTTACTGCCTGTCTCCTGGAATCTCCTCCATGCTCTTGAGAATGTGCTGGGAAACACAACAAACCTTCTGGCAATGGCACGTATTGATGTGCCATCCTAGAGGAGTTGGACTGTCTTTGCAACCTCTGTAGGGTCCAGGTATCGCCTCATGCTACCAGTAGTGACACTGACCATAGCCAAATGCAAAATTAGTGAAAAACAGTCAGAAAACATGAGTAGGAAAAAAAATGTTCCACCTGTTAAACCATTCCTGCTTTGGGGGTTGTCTCATTGTTGCCCATAAAGTGCACCTGTTGTTAATTTCATTAACACCATAGCAGCTAAAACTGATTAACAACCCCCACTGCTACTTAACTGACCAGATCAATATATATATATTTTTTCTGTTAACTTGGACAGGTGAGGATAGCGACTATTATGAGAGTTTTGATGAAATCACATCACGTACACAGTTCCCAGAGAGCTGGCTTTGGACAGAGGAGGTTCTGCCATTCTGCCCAGCTAATAAAAAGTTATGGTGAGTATGAGACAAATATTATAGATTTTGAGTGATTTTAAATGAGCAGAAGTTATGTGAAATGTTTTTTAGTTACTACTTACTTATTATCTGTAGATAGTCACATGCACTGCCAACCTTATGAAGTAAATGTGCATGAAATTGAGTTAAAAAATAAATGGTTACACTGCGTTTCAAATTATTATGTGACATATCAGTAGGATTTCAGTACAATAAACATTAGCTTTTAAAAGAAAGCGTTTGTTTGTTTTATTTCTCCATAGGTCTACTTAGGTAAAATGGAAACTCTACTTATATTGAATATAGACATAGATATGCTCCTTCAGCTTGAATCCACCTGTGTAGCTTTTCTCTTCTGTTCAAACCTTTGTTCATGGTGGCAGATAGAACACTGACTGATTTTATACATATACATCTTTTGTGTGGGTATTTAGCTGTTTTAACCCTTTTCTATTTCCTCCTGTCCCAGTGGAACAACATCAGTCACAAGAGACAGAATCTACCTGAAAGAATCTATCACTACTTGGCAAATCTTTGCTATCAGCCTGTCAAAAACTCACGGTAAAAACATATTATGTTAGGATAAAGTACACTTATATATTACACTTTTTTCACCTTGTTTTAGACATGTAGCATCATGCTAATACTCCGTTACTGTTTTTCCCCCGCCCCCTAAGGCATCTGTGTGGCAGATCCATATGAGATGATAGTTTATAAGAGGTTCTTCATTGACCTGAAGGTGCCGTTCTCAGCTGTGCGCAATGAACAACTACAAATCAGGGCCATCCTTCACAACTACACCAACAAGAAAATTAGGGTAAACAGTCACACAGACATTTTGGTCCTCGATAATCACCTAAAGTGTTGTCAGATACTTTAATAACATCAGGATAAATGTGCCAATGAGCCAAATTAGAGTTGTTTTAATCGTGCATTACCGCTGGGAGTCCAAGTTCACAGGTTTTACATGGTTGTTTGCGTTATGTATATGTAATGTAATGTATATGTGTTGTTTCCCGAAAGCATTGCTAGTCAGCTATGATCGTAAGTCTCATTGAACTCTATTGGTAACGACAGAACTTGTGATCATAGTTTGCTTTAAGAAATGCACCCCAGGCTAGTACAGCAATGACTAGAAATAGGAGCTAAATTTTCCAAATTTTTAGTTTTTAAGGTGACAACTAAACAAGGTATCTTTAAGCACAAATGCATATTGCACCTTCTTAATTTTTGAACAAATGGTAAATGTCACACAAAGCGCACACATTCAAAACATTTTAAAACACGGCACAGTAACACATCAGTTAATTGGTACATTTGTTCAACTGTTGACTTCTCATTCAGGCACGGCTTGAGTTCATGGAGACTGAACATATTTGCAGCTCCGCCAGCAAAAAGGGCTCCTTCCAAATAGAAGTGGAGGTCGAGTCCATGTCCTCCAGGTCCATCCCGTATGTGATTATACCCCTGGAGTTGGGCAATCACTGGATTGATGTGAAGGCAGCGGCGTATGACTCTGTCTACAGTGATGGAGTGAGGAAGATCCTGAAGGTGGTGGTGAGTGAAGTAAATTAACAGATCAGAGCTCTTTTTTGGCATCCCATGATTATGCAAAATTGCAGCATTCAAAACAACAATAACAATTCTACTTTATATTGCTATAATTTATGCTAAAGACCCCAAAAATAGACTTCGAAAAATGGAAAATGTTATTTCTGAATGTTGAATAAACTTAACCAATTAATAAACTTAAAGGATTAGTCCACTTTCAAATTAAAATTTCCTGATAATTTACTCACCCCCATGTCATCCAAGATGATTATGTCTTTCTTTCTTCAGTCGAAAAGAAATTAAGGTTTTTGATGAAAACATTCCAGGATTATTCTCCTTATTGTGGACTTCAATGGCCTCCAAACGGTTGAAGGTCAAAATTTCATTACAGTTTCATTGCAGCTTCAAAGGGATCTATACAATCCCAGACGAGGAATAAGGGTCTTAACTAGCGAAACGAGCAGTCATTTTCAAAAAAAATATATATATATATTATATACTTTTTAACCATAAACACTCGTCTTGAACTAGCTCTCCTCTTCTTCTTCTCTATTAGAATTCCGGCAGTGTAGACACTGCTAAGTGTAATACTGCCCTCCACAGGTCAAAGTTTGAACTAAATTGTCATATACAATATGCTAGTGCAAGTATATAACAATTAGTTCAAACTTTGACCTGTGGAGGGCAGTAATACACTTAGCAGTGTCTACACTGCCGGAATTCTAATAGAGAAGAAGAGAGCTAATTCAAGACAAGCATTTATGGTTAAAAGTATATAATTATTATTTTTTTTTTTATAAAATGACCGATCGTTTCTCTAGATAAGACCCTTATTCCTCGCCTGAGATCGTGTAGAACGCTTTGAAGCTGCACTGAAACTGTAATTTTGACCTTCAACCGTTTGGAGGCCATTGAAATCCACTATATGGAGAAAAATACAGGAATGTTTTCATCAAAATCTTTCATTTATTTTTGACTGAAGAAAGAAAGACATAAACATCTTGGATGACATGAGGGTGAGTAAATTATCATGAAATTTTTATTTGAAAGTGAACTAATCCTTTAACAACCATTCCTTTACTGTCATTATAGAAGTTTGATTTCATTTTGTGATTCAAACACCCTAAACAGATCAAATCAAATCTCTTTGTTTCAGTCTGAGGGTGTGCTCACTATGATACAGGAGAAAAATATCGAGCTCAATCCTGCTAAGATGGGTGAGTTATTGGAGACTTTCCTCCAAAAGAACAAAAAAATGCCCCTCCTATGACCGATTCAAACCTCTTGTTCACCTTTTTCGATCTGAACCTGTGCGACAGGTGGAGTACAACAAGTGTCTGTCAGGAGTCTCAAACCAGACACTCAGGTTCCCAACACACCCGCTAACACGTACATCACAGTGAAGAGTAAGGAGAAATCTTTACGCTTGTTTATTCTGCTTGTCTATCTGCTCATCCCGTCCTGACCGCTGTCTGTTACTCAAGGTCAGGAGTTCAGTAAGATGATCGAGCAGGCCATCAGTGGAGACTTCATGGGTCAGTTTATTGTCAAGCCCCGTGGTGATGGAGAGCAGACCATGATCTACATGACTCTTCCTCTCATTGCCACTCATTATCTGGACAGCAACAATCAGTGGGAGGCTGTTGGCATGAACCGCCGTAGTGAAGCCATTCACCATATCAACACAGGTCAGCTGACCACTCTCACCTATATAAACACATCACTTTTAATCTGATGCATTTATGAGAGATAAATTATATTTAATGAGTGAAAATGAAGGGCAGGGCATAGCTTTATCCTATGGAAGCCCATTTCCACCACAGAAAAACAAATTACACAGCTTAATTTTGGTAAATTAGCATCTTAATTAAATTATGACAAAAAGTCATAATTCTGACATACTATAGCCCTATTCGGACGGGATTAGTTTTACATGGGGAGGTGGGGGTAAAGTAATTATTACCAGAGCTTCTCAGTGATTTTAGTCCCGTCCGAATGTGCCATCTCAGTAATCATTACGGACAATGTCAGTAAAGGTTACGGTGACTTTTACCTTCTGTAAAAAGGTCCGGAAAAATTACCTCAGGTAATACCAATCCCGTTCGAACAGACCCGTTGTAAATATGTACTGTAAAATTCCGTCATTTCCTGTTTAAAAGTAGTTTTCTGCGCATTTTTCAAGCATGGAAGCACTTGAAGAAACATTCTGTTGTGTTGGAGGTGGTGGGACAAATCTGTGGCAAACCTCAAGTATTTTCCACATACCATTCAGAGCAAAAAGAAGATTGAAAGCACTTGTAAGAGGCACAAAACTAATTTTAGCTTTAAAAGAGCACATACACCGATACAAATGTATAGTATAATGCAATGTAAGTCGCTTTGGATAAAAGCGTCTGCCAAATGCATAAATGTAAATGTAAATGTAAAGCTTTAGCTAAGTGCCTATTACCATAAGAATCCAATAAAAATGTAATTAATAAATCATTTGACCAGACCTAACTGTTAAATATAGTTTATATATATTCAGATTATATGTGTTTGCGCACATGGTATCAGGAAGCAACGTATACCCACATGACGACCGGGAGGTGACGGCGGTGCGTAAATCGAGACACCCCTCCCACTTCTGCTAGTTTTACTGAGATGTCTTATCCTGTGCCAATATGGCCATTAATATCACAGACGTCCTGAGGAAAAAAAACAGTACTCCACCTCCCCATGTAAAACTAATCCCGTCCGAATAGGGCTTAAGTCATAAAAAAGTAATATCATTAAAAAGTCAAAATTGAGATAACTTTCTGTCATGTCAGTTTTGCCTTTTTAATGTAATAATTTTGATTTATGTCATAATTATGACTCATAATTTTAACTTTTATCTCAAATATGTCTTAGTATGTCAATTTCAGCTTTTTAATGTCATAATTTTGACTTTTTATGTGGTAATTAAGACTTAGTATGTCGTAATTTCAAATTTTCATCTCATAATTAAGAATTGGTATGTCATAATGTTGACTTTTTGTGCCATAATGACTATCATAATTTCAACTTGATTTACAAAAGCATGATTTTTTGTGGTGTGAAATATTTTTATTTTTATTTTTTTGATGTGGTAGAAATGGGCATCCATATTGTCCACTAGGAAGTGACTGCATCATTGAAAGTGGGTGTTGCAGAATGGAGTCAGGTGATTGGAGAGTAGGCACTGTTTGTGATTTATAAAAGGAGCATAAAAAAGGAGTGGGGGGATTTTTATCATTATAGGGTTGTTGTGTACACAAACTGCCAACACGCATTTATGTTCAAAACCCATCTAAAATTGAATTTTGAACCCCTTTAATAGATCCCTCAGAAACAGAATATTCTCTATTATGCTGACAAAAGCTATGAAGTCATAAGTTATTTACTCTACCATTCTTGTCAAGGCTATCAGCAAGAGTTAACCTTCCAGAAACCAGACGGGTCCTTTGCTGCCATGATGAGCACCTCTAGCAGCACATGGTGAGATGAACATTCCTGCCATATTTATCTGCTCATTTAGTTAATATTTCATTTCTAACCTCTTCCTTTTGTGGTTTTGTTTTCTCTGGTCATTACAGGCTGACAGCATATGTGGCGAAAGTGTTCACGATGGCCAGCGATCTGATCGTCATAGAGGAGAATGTGATCTGCAGCGCCCTGAAGTGGCTGGCCACAAACAAACAACTGCCAGATGGCAAGTTTAAAGAAGATGCCCCCATTATACATGAAGAGATGCTTGTAAGTTACATTTTGATTAAGGAAACACATGTATATTATTTAATGACAAGGTTCTGCTATTAATAATACTGTTTTGTCTCAGTTTAATTTTGATCTCTTCCATAGTAGTATGCAGCCATTTTCAAAAACATATTTTGAATTTATTTAGATGTATAATTCATTATTANGATCTCATTATTATTATTATTATTACTATTAATAAACAATAAAGCAATATTAATAATAATAATTATATATATATACAATTTTTTAATTAGGTTTTTTTTGATACATAAAATGCTAGAAAAAGAAGTCATTTTATCCAAAAAATGTGACTAATGTAATTTCCACCAGAGAATGCTGTCAAACACAATACAGCACTTGGAATTGATGAAATGTTCATGATTTTCAGAAAAAATTACTTCTCCTGTGATGTTTGTATGTCAATTGCAGGACATTATTAGTATAAAAATTGAATAAACTAGTGAGAATGTGAATAGTGTGTCCAAAAGGCAGGATGTGTTGAAATATTAATTTGAATATATAATCATTTTTAAATAATTTGGATAAAAAAAGCTCTAAAGGAAGTAATCAATATGCTGCAGTAGGCAAACTAATGTTCGAGTTGTTCCTTACAGTTGTTTGGGATCTCGTTTATTTGAGTGTATGTTAATTCCAGGGTGACGTACGGGGGAAAGACGGTGATGCGTCACTAACTGCATTCGTCCTGATTGCCATGCAAGAGGGCAGTGAGATCTGTGCTGGATCTGTCCAAGTAAGTGTGATTCCTAGAAACAAACAGCGCTATGATACGTCACATCAGCCTCACTTACTCGCTCTCTCTCTCTCTCTCTCAATACTAGAGTCTTCAGAACAGTATAAACAGAGCCGTTAATTACCTGACGCTGAGAGTTCGGAGTCTGACCAGCACTTATGCTGTCGCTATGACTTCTTACGCTTTGGCCCATGCTGGAAAACTCAATAAAGACATCCTGATGAGTCATTCCACCCAGAATGAAGGTCAGTAACATTATAGACAAATCAGCAGCTCAACTTCAGCGACTATAAGCATGAAATGTAGGAAATTTGAAAATAAATAAATAAATAAACCTAGAAAATAAATTACCCCAAGTCCCTACATAGGACAAGCGGTTTGGAGGACTAAATAAATAAAACTAAGACTAAACTAAGACTAAATAAAACTAAATATGAATAAATTACAAATAAAAAACGAATAATATTACTGAATTAAAGGATTAGTCCACTTTTAAATACTCTTTTCCTGATAAATTTACTCACCCCCATGTCATCCAAGATGTTCATGTCTTTCTTTCGTCAGTCGAAAAGAAGTGAAGGTTTTTGAGGAAAACATTCCAGGATTATTCTCCCTATAGTGGATTTCAATGGCTACCAACAGGTTGAAGGTCCAAATTACAGTTTCAATGCAGCTTCAAGGGCTTTAAACGATACCAGATGAGTAATAAGGGTCTTATCTAGCGAAACGATCGGTCATTTTCGAAAAAAATACAACCGTTTATGCTTTATAAACAAAATATCGCCTTGAACGTACTTTCCGCTTCCGCATTCTTCATAACGCTTATGCTGAATGTCCTACGCCTTCCCTATTCTACTTACGGAAAAAAACGAAACTGGCGCCGCGTTCGTTCCGTAAGTAGAATAGGGAAGGCGTAGAACATTCAGCGTAAGTGTTATGAAGAATGCGGAAGCGGAAAGTACGTTCAAGGCGATATTTTGTTTATAAAGCATAAACGGTTGTATTTTTTTCGAAAATGACCCTTGAAGCTGCACTGAAACTGTAATTTTGACGTTCAACCTGTTGGTAGCCATTGAAATCCACTATAAGGAGAATAATCCCGGAATGTTTTCCTCAAAAACCTTCATTTCTTTTCGACTGACGAAAGAAAGACATGAACATCTTGGATGGCATGGGGGTGAGTAAATTTATCAGGAAAAGTGTATTTAAAAGTGGACTAATCCTTTAAAGACTTTTTATATTTTCAATTAACCTCCTAAGCCTTTAGACTATTAGTGTATTGCAGAAAAGGACCAATCAGCTGTCAGACTGACATGTGACAGCATGTGAATTAAAAAAAAAAATGTTCACAGATAAATCATTAATACAGCAGTATTTCATAAAAAAATCAGTGATGTCAATTTTGATTTCATAGTGACTTTAACAAATAAAACGTGCTAAAACTAAATTACTAACCGATTTGAAAATAACAAACTGTGACATTTGATTTATAAAAAAAATAAATAAAAAAAATTGCGATATTTTGCAACTATAATAACCCATGTCAACCATTTCCGTTTGTGTCTTCTAAACAGTCGGTACATTTTGGCAAGTTCCTGGAGTGCGTCAGCACTCTCTGGAGGCCACAGGTTATGCGCTTCTTGCCCTGGTGAAGGCGAAGGATTTCGAGAGAGCCGGAGCGGCCGTACGCTGGCTGAGAGCACAGAGAGCTCAGTATGGAGGCAGTGGAACCACACAGGTACACAAATCATTACTGCTTGAAAATAAACCCTGCTGACAAGCTTTAATAATAGTGTGCCATTTTAATAGCCAGTTCATTGGATCATTAGACTTAAACATGGGTTTTCAAACTTTGATGCCACTGATCCTTAAATATGATGTTGCCTTTGTGAGGAACCCCTTCCCTTAATGTGTTAAATGTTAAAAATGTATACAATATCATCTGAAAAATGTAGAGTGCTTGGTATGTACGTTCGGAGACCAGCAATATTAATTTCTCATCCATTTTGTTCCGTTCTCTGCTTGTTGATGTCAAGAATGTTGTGACAGTTTGTGGATGTTGTATTTGTCCCGCCCCTCCTCCACTGTGATTGGAGGCTAAAAAGTGACAGTGATAAGCAGAGTGTTTGAACATTCTTCAACTTGAGGCGACCTCGTTACACTCCTGGTGTTTGAAAAACATTGAAAACAATTGGAAAAGTATGCTAGCCGCTGAAAAAAAAACACGCTTTGGTGGACACACGGCCTAAGGATCCGTTTGTTAACAGTAACTATAGTAGTTCAAATTAACTAACAATGAAAAACACTTTTAAAGCATTTATTAAATTCATATCATGTTAATTTCTATATTATATTTATTAATACATTATTAAAATAATTTTTTTTTATTTATTTAATTATTTATTTTTTATTATTTGCGTCATTAATAAAGGATCCCTGTATATTTTTCTGCCTTGTCTATTAGGCGAGCATCATCGTTTTCCAGGCCGTGGCTGAATATCGCATGGAAGCGAAGAAGCAGGATGTGAATCTGAACATTGAACTCTCTGTGGAGGGAAGAAGAACGCACAACAGATGGACTTTCACTCGATCCAACACGCATGTGACGCGATCAGACAAGGTGAACGAGCAAATATGAGTGAACAGACATACACAGTTCGTCTTTGCCCGCTTTATATGTTTAATTTTTATTAATTGTGCGTTTCTCTGATTTCAGATCATACAACATAACTATGCCAAATGTTTCTGTGTTCTCACAACAGGTCAAACTGACACAGAAATTCAACATCACTGCTCAGGGGAACGGCATGGCCACCCTGTCGGTGAGTATTTGTGAAACGCTCACGACTTCAGTTACATGTTATTTACAATACAACCATGGAAACAAATTACAGCTTTAAAGGGACTGTATCTGTCTTCTCTCAGGTGTATTCTCTGTATTATGCTCTGCCTGAAGAGAGAGAAAATGACTGTAATGTGTTTGATCTCAGTGTGAAGATGGAGAAACAGCTTGACGGTAGGATTCACCATGCGTTCATCTGTATTTATATCTTCAGAGAATACATTTGGTCACAAAGACCACACTTATTAGTGACGTTTAACATTGTTTTATCTTCTCAATCTGCTCTATTTCCAGTGTCACATCCAGGAGCCATTGAAAGTTACCTGCTCACCATTGAAGCCTAGTGAGTAAAAGCTAATGTAAAGTATAAGCAGATGCTGATCATTTCCGTCCATGCGTATGCCAGCTGTAAGACATGACTTGGATTTGCATCTTCAGCTGAATGTGAGCATGAATTGATGGAACGTTGGATCATTCTGCATCACATGCATTGTTTTTATCTATCTGCGCAGTTTCAAGAACCCAGAGAGAGATGCTGCCATGTCTGTTTTGGATGTTGGCCTGTTAACAGGATTTAAAGTAGATGACACTGATCTTTCAAAGGTAAAAATGATTCAGAAATTGAATAATACCACTTAAGAACAACTTCAAAACAACTGTTGCAAAACGGCAAGTAAATAAGTCTATCCAGATAACAGGAATTGTTCTCAGAACTCTGGCTAGCATTCTGGCAAGGTTCTTTCAAAGTTATGAACAAACATACTACTTCTAGAGTGTTTGTTCAATGTTATCTGGTCTTTAATAATGATCTCAAAACGTTAGCACAAAAATGTTATTTATAGATCATTCATGGAACTTTTTTTCTCATTTTTTAAATGTAACTACATGTTTCCGAATGTTATGATGAAACAATGATAAAATGGAATGTTTTTAAAACCAGCATTCAACTCGGCATGATGCCCCGAATCCAACAAGACCAAAGTTATGATTTTTGGACAAACCCATCAGAAGTTATAAGGAAAAATAGCCATTTTTTGTATCTTCGGACCAGTAGGTGGTGCTGCGCCAAAACGCTGCATGATGCCTCAGTTTGGTCTGAATACGATAAAGCGTTGCAGAGACAGCCTTACGTCTATTTTTGCAAGTGTTACATTAAATTCGTTCGTGTGTTTTATTTCGAAAACGGTTTGAGAAATCAACTTTTTAAAAACTGGACATTTGAACGCTCAGAGAACATTGGGAAAATGTTTTTGTAACTTAGGGTACGTTTACACGACAAGGATGTACTAAAAACAGAAAAGTTTTTCCTTTGTTTTTCGTGTACAGACGAAAATGTCAAAACGATCCCCGTTCACACGGATCCGCGAAAAACGGTTATTAACGCTGCATTCTGCTGCCAGGCCAGTAGTTGGCGATGCCACTTTGTAAAGAAACACTATCGACTGAACACGTGGTACACATGCGGATGTCACCGTTTACACAAATTCATGTTTTTGTTGTTTACACAGAGAGGATAAAAGTATTTTTTTCAAAATACTGTTTTAGCTGAAAATGGTGTCGTGTAAATGGCCCCTTAATGGATGTTAGCAAAACGTTCTTAGAACATATATTTGGTAACTGGGTGCTACTTGAAACTCAGTGAGNATGTAGTTACCATAATGAATTTCTGTGTTTGAAATTTCTGATTTAATTCCATAGTTGTCTAAAGGGAAAGAGAAGTACATTGAGAGATTTGAGATGAACATGGAGCTTTCAGAGCGTGGATCGCTAATCATCTTCTTGAATAAGGTACTGATAACTAAACCCTTAACACCAATAAGAGATTCACACCACCAAACAAGTGAACATCTAGTGAAACTGCTTTCTAATTAAATGTGATATGATGTTATAATCTGTATGATTCCATAAATAACATAACACTGTGACATAAAATTATGTGCATTGAATTTATAGACATTCTTCAATTTAAAATAACATTTACCTGTATGGAGGTACAGTAAGACCTGTTTGAATCTCTTTAAAATGATGGCTGACAAAAAAAGTTATTACCTATGTTTGGAAATACTTGGATTGCATAACTTTAAAAGCAATTTGTGTCACAAGTGCATGTCTCTCATTAGATTTCTCATAAAGAGAGGGAAAGGATTGCCTTCAGAATGCACAAGATCAATGAAGTGGGAATGCTGCAGCCTGCCGGAGTCACTGTGTACGAGTACAGCTCTCCAGGTGCATGATGTCACATGGACACTCACACATGTTACACAGTGTACAGTGAAAACAAAGTGTAAGAAAGTAGAAAAGGCAAGATGTATTCATGCTAAGAACAGAAAAAAGTATTTTTCTTCACTATTGTGACATGTATCTGAGCAAAGTGGTGTCTTAAACACCACTTTGCTCAGATACATGTGCTTTCCTGTAGCTCAGTGGTTAGAGCATGGCACAAGCAATGCCAAGGTCATGGGTTCGATCCCAGGGATTGCACATACTCAGATACAAATGTATAGTATAATGCAATGTAAGTCGCTTTGGATAAAAGCGTCTGCCAAATGCATAAATGTAAATGTAAATGTAAATGTAAACAAGATCAAATGTAGGACGGGTCTTGATTTTGTCCATAGGGAATTGATTGGATGGTTGTGGTTTGCTGTTGGTGAATCTCATGTGAGTGACAGTTCCCGCCCTCGTCATCACAGAAGATAAGATATGTCGCTGCAAGAGGGAGGGGAAGTTATTTTGATTGAAGATTATGAGGCACCTAGATTTCAAGGCATCCTTTTTTACATTTTAAAATAGTGTGTGTAATGTTTGATCATGAAAAAGCTCTTATTCTCTATATCAGTGTCGCTGTATCTGAACTCCCTGAAATGCCTCAATTGTAAGAGTTTTCTTCTGGGAACAAACTTAAATTTAATAATAAAATAATAAAATGTATAATTTGATAATTTAAATAATTCCCGCCCAAAGTATAGGCAAAAATGGGCGGGCCTGGTTGAGTTAGTTAGTAGTGTTTTGAAACTGGTGGTTATGGTAAGGGGATGGACATTTTCCAAATATGCTTGAAGCGTTTGACCAATCACAACACACTGGTCCAGTTGACCAATCAGAGCACATAACGCTTTTCAGAAGGAGGGGCTTCATAGAGACAGAGCATTACTGACAGACTGGGAAGAGAGGAGCTGCAACAATGGAGAATATGGGGAAGAAAGAATATTTTTTTGAACATTCAAGCATGGAAATCTATTCTAGTAGAGCCCAAAAACAAAATCAAGGCTTTGTAAAAGTGCATAATAGGTCACCTTTAAAAATTGTGTTCAGATAAGTCATTTATGATAAATACTGCAATATTCCATATAAAAACAAGAACTGTCAATTTCATTGTGACTTTAAAGGATTAGTCCACTTTTAAATAAACTTTTCCTGATAATTTCTCACCCCCATGTCATCCAAGATGTTCGTGTCTTTCTTTCATCAGTCGAAAAGAGCTTAAAGGTGCCCTAGAATTAAATATTGAATTTACCTTGGCATAGTTGAATAACAAGAGTTCAGTACATGGAAAAGACATACACTGAGTTTCAAACTCCATTGTTTCCTCCTTCATCCATAAATCTCATTTGAAGTGAAGTGACATGACATGTGACATGTGGCCAAGTATGGTGACCCATACTCGGAATTTGTGCTCTGCATTTAACCCATCCAAGTGCACACACACAGCAGTGAACACACACCCGGAGCAGTGGGCAGCCATTGCTGCGGCGCCCAGGGAGCAGTTGGGGGTACGGTGCCTTGCTCAAGGGTCTCACCTCAGTCGTGGTATTGAGGGTGGGGAGAGCGCTGGATATTCACTCCCCTCACCAACAATCCCTGCCGGACCTGAGACTCGAACCCATGACCTTTGGGTTACAAGTCCGACTCTCTATCCATTAGGCCACGACTGCCCCCATCCATTAGGCCACGACTGCCCCCGTTTAAAAAGACGTTTAAAAGACCTCCGAAGAACAGGCGAATCTCAACATAACACCGACTACGTAACAGTCGGGGTGTACGCCCCCAATATTTGCATATGCCAGCCCATGTTCCCAACATTATGAAAGGCATTAGACAAGGGCACCCAGTATAACGTCTGGATCTGTGCACAACTGAATCATCAGACTAGGTAAGCAAGCAAGGACAATAGCAAAAAATGGCAGATGGAGCAATAATAACTGACATGATCCATGATATCATGATATTTTTAGTGATATTTGTAAATTGTCTTTCTAAATGTTTGGTTAGCATGTTGCTAATGTACTGTTAAATGTGGTTAAAGTTACCATTGTTTCTTACTGTATTCACGGAGACAAGAGCCGTCGCTATTTTCATTTTTAAACACTTGCAGTCTGTATAATTCATAAACACAACTTCATTCTTTATAAATTTCTCCAACAGTGTAGCATTAGCCCGTTAGCCACGGAGCATAGCCTCAAACTCATTCAGAAATAAATGTAAACGTCCAAATAAATACTCTACTCACATGATCCGAAGTATGCATGCAGCATGCATGACGAACATCTTGTAAAGATCCATTTTGAGGGTTATATTAGCTGTGTAAACTGTGTTTATGCTGTTTAAGGCAAGCGCGAGCTCCGTGGGCGGAGAGCACGAGAATTTAAAGGGGCCGCAACCTATATATCGGTGCATAGTTAATAATGCCCCAAAATAGGCAGTTAAAAAAATGAATAAAAAAAAATCTATGGGGTATTTTGAGCTGAAACTTTACAGACACATTCAGGGGACACCTTAGACTTATATTATAGTTCCTATTCTACTTACAGAAAAAAACAAAACTGGCGCCACGTTCGTTCCGTAAGTGAAGGTGTAGGACATACAGCGTAAGCGTTTTGAAGAATGCGGAAAGCGGAAGTACGTCCAAGGCGATATTTTGTGTTTATAAAGCATATACAGTTGTATTTTTTTTGGAAATGACCAATCGTTTCTCTAGATAAGACACTTATTCCTCGTCTGGTATCGTTTAAAGCCCTTTGAAGCTGCACTGAAACTGTAATTTTGACCTTCAACTGTCTGGAGGCCATTGAAGTCCACTATAAGGAGAATAATCCTGGAATGTTTTAATCAAAAACCTTAATTTCTTTTCGACTGACGAAAGAAAGACATGAACATCTTGGATGACATGGGAGTGAGTAAATTATCTGGAAAAGTTTATTTAAAAGTGGACTAATCCTTTAATCTAACACACAGATGATCGGTGTGTGAAGTTCTACCATCCTCATAAGAGAGACGGAGCGCTGAACAGACTCTGCCATGAAGACCTGTGCCAGTGTGCAGAAGGTACGTGTATCTATGAACTGAATACGTTGTGTGGCTTGTGTGTGTCTGTGGGCACATTTGATAAACGTGTCTGTGTTTACAGAGAACTGCAGTCTCCAAAAGAAGCATCAAATTAAAGAGTCTCAGCGTGCTGATAAGGCATGTGCACATGGAGTTGAATACGGTAAGCACACACGGCTTTCTTCTTTTGTAAATGTGTTTGTCTGTGTGAAGAGCTGGGATTTATATGCTGTAACTCACTTTTTTTATAGTTTATAAAACCAGGGTGGTGGGAAAGGAGCTTTCACTGCAAGCAGACATCTACAACATGACTATTGAGCAAGTGCTGAAGGAAGGTATGATGACTTCTTGCACAACCATCAAAATGTGCCCTGTAATCTGCAGAAAACAAGTCTCAGTATCAAATAATCAACCTTTGTGGGCGATTGGAAATAGAGTTTCAGTTCTGAAAGAATGAATATGCAAATATGACAAATGAATATGCATGAATTTGTGAATAATGCATCTACTTTTTAAAGGAGTGGTTATGATTTCACTTTTTTTACTTTAGTTAGTGTGTAATGTTGCTGTTTGATCATAAATAACATCTGCAAAGTTATGATGCTCAAAGTTCAATGCAAAGGGAGATATTTTCTTATAAAGAATTCTCAGTTTAAGGACTACAACAAACGGATGATAGGGACTACAATGAGCTTCTTCCCGGGTTAGTGACATCACTAACCCTAAAATGTACATAAACTCTGCCCTTGAGAACACACAACAAAGGGGGTGAGGCCATGTTGGGTGCTTTAGAGAAGAGGAAGAGTTATTGTAGTAGAGTGTTGTCATGCCGTCATTTTACGCCGTCTGCTTCACAAACGAGGGTCAATTCAACGCTGGATTTGCACAAAAGATTAACATGACGACACATGCTAGTGGATGAGTTGAATAAACTCCACAGCAACTACATAAATTTATCCACTAACCATTCAGAAACGTCCAGTTTCATTCTAAAAGTTGTAACTTCTTCCTGAGTCTCTCCATCAGTGTCGACTCCGGTTTGAACAATGTAAGGCTGAACACCGTTACTGACAATCCTCATTTTGGCTGCGTGAGATTCTCCAGCTTTGTTGTTGTTGAGCAACCTGAGCATGAGCTGTTAAAGCTCCGCCCTCTTCTGAAAAGGGGGCTGGGAGCAGCAGCTCATTTGCATTTAAAGGGACACAAACAAAAATGGTATATAGACACCCAAATAGGGGCAAATTTGACAAGCTATAATAAATGATCTGTGGGGTATTTTGAGCTGAAACTTCAGACACATTCTGGAGCCACCAGAGACTTATTACATCTTGTAAAAGGGGCATTATAGGTTCCCTTTAAATATTTCTCATCTATTTTTATTTGTAATTTTATTGATTCAGCCACTGTTGCCATTAACTTCTATAATTTTATAATTATTGAACAGAATGCAAAATGGTTTAGCATGTAAAAACATAAAGGGAACATATATATATATATATATAAAGTTAATTATTTTCCATAATGTAATGATAAAAATTAAACTTTCATATATTTTAGATTCATTGCACACCAACTGAAATATTTCAGGTCTTTTATTGTTTTAATACTGATGATTTTGGCATACAGCTCATGAAAACCCAAAATTCCTATCTCAAAAAATTTGCATATCATGAAAAGGTTCTCTAAACGAGCTATTAACCTAATCATCTGAATCAACTAATTAACTCTTAACACCTGTAAAAGATTCCTGAGGCTTTTAAAAACTCCCAGCCTGGTTTATTACTCAAAACCGCAATCATGGGTAAGACTGCCGACCTGACTGCTGTCTAGAAGGCCATCATTGACACCCTCAAGCGAGAGGGTAAGACACAAAGAGAAATTTCTGAACGAATAGGCTGTTCCCAGAGTGCTGTATCAAGGCACCTCAGTGGGAAGTCTGTGGGAAGGAAAAAGTGTGGCAAAAAACGCTGCACAACGAGAAGAGGTGACCGGACCCTGAGGAAGATTGTGGAGAAGGACCGATTCCAGACCTTGGGGGACCTGCGGAAGCAGTGGACTGAGTCTGGAGTAGAAACATCCAGAGCCACCGTGCACAGGCGTGTGCAGGAAATGGGCTACAGGTGCCGCATTCCCCAGGTCAAGCCACTTTTGAACCAGAAACAGCGGCAGAAGCGCCTGACCTGGGCTACAGAGAAGCAGCACTGGACTGTTGCTCAGTGGTCCAAAGTCATTCGGAAATCAAGGTGCCAGAGTCTGGAGGAAGACTGGGGAGAAGGAAATGCCAAAATGCCTGAAGTCCAGTGTCAAGTTCCCACAGTCAGTGATGGTCTGGGGTGCCATGTCAGCTGCTGGTGTTGGTCCACTGTGTTTTATCAAGGGCAGGGTCAATGCAGCTAGCTATCAGGAGATTTTGGAGCACTTCATGCTTCCATCTGCTGAAAAGCTTTATGGAGATGAAGATTTCGTTTTTCAGCACGACCTGGCACCTGCTCACAGTGCCAAAACCACTGGTAAATGGTTTACTGACCATGGTATTACTGTGCTCAATTGGCCTGCCAACTCTCCTGACCTGAACCCCATAGAGAATCTGTGGGATATTGTGAAGAGAAAGTTGAGAGACGCAAGACCCAACACTCTGGATGAGCTTAAGGCCGCTATCGAAGCATCCTGGGCCTCCATAACACCTCAGCAGTGCCACAGGCTGATTGCCTCCATGCCACGCCGCATTGAAGCAGTCATTTCTGCAAAAGGATTCCCGACCAAGTATTGAGTGCATAACTGAACATAATTATTTGAAGGTTGACTTTTTTTGTATTAAAAACACTTTTCTTTTATTGGTCGGATGAAATATGCTAATTTTTTGAGATAGGAATTTTGGGTTTTCATGAGCTGTATGCCAAAATCATCAGTATTAAAACAATAAAAGACCTGAAATATTTCAGTTGGTGTGCAATGAATCTAAAATATATGAAAGTTTAATTTTTATCATTACATTATGGAAAATAATGAACTTTATCACAATATGCTAATTTTTTGAGAGGAACCTGTATATATATATATTTAAGATGGCACAACTCAGAAATGTTCATAGAGTCACTTAATCTACACTTACTTTTAATTGTAACAATTAAGAGAATTTATTTGAGGCAATTTGACACTTTACTTGAAAACATTTATTTGAAAATTGAAATTTGAAATTGAAAATGTATTTAATTTTATAATTTTATAATTCATTTTTTATAGTGTAGGCTGAATTATGCAGTGTCAAAGCAGCTGGCTTGTATGTGTGGAAATCTTCATGAAGCAGAAGGTCTTAAAGGGTTGAAAGGGTATCAGAGGTGCAATTGCATTATGATACTGATCGTTGATAACAATGAATTAACAAAGATTCTCTTATGAAAAAGTAATTCAATGTAAGGCTTAATGAATGCATTGCAGGAAGCAAACAGTCTCATATTTAAACTCTGGCATATTATTTGCTTGTTATGTGCTATAAGTTACTATAAAGTCTACAACACATGACTGTATGGTTTTCAGGTACTGATCCAGCTGTGGAAGGGCAGACCAGGTCTTTCTTGGCTCATCCTTACTGTAGAGAGTTTCTTGAATTTGAAGAAGGCAAAACCTACCTGATCATGGGCCAAACCACACCACTTCCTAGGATTGGTGGAAGGTATGAGCTTTATGAACATTACCAGAACGATCTCTCTTACTTACATACAGTTGTTTGGTCTGAACTCAAGTTTAGTTTTAGACGCTCCAAACTACATCATCTATGAGAGTTTGGAGTTAACACACACAGTATGGATTGATCTTCACTTGTTTATGTGGGTTTTTTTAGACTGAGGTACAACCTGGGTGAGCAGACCTGGATTGAATATTGGCCGACACAAGAGGAGGCCCAAACTGAAAAATACAAAGACAAGTACATCGGCATCGCTGCACTCGCTGACCAGCTGTTCAACTTTGGATGCACAACATAAAGATCCTCATCATGTGTGAAATCCATAAAATTTGCTTTATCTTGTATTTCTTCTCCAGATTCACTGAAAGAAATGATCAATGTCCTGACATCAGCCTTTCTGTAATAGGGAAAACTAAGGCAGTTGTCACAGATTTTACTGCAGTGAATATTTCTCAGGGTGGGTTTAATTCTTAAAAGTCGACTACAAAAAAAAAAAATAGAAAAGTATTACCTTGAAGAAAACAGTTAATTTAACACATTTTCCCTTTGTGACAGCATGCTCCAATGGCAGGGTATGTGCACTGAATTCACATGAATTATTGTTTTGACAAATGTCTTAATGTTTTAATCTGCAACCACTGCTATAGTAAAAATACATTAGTGTAACGGAACTAGACTGTGATCAATTCATAGTGACAGCTTTCCTCATGTGACAACTCGCCCCAGTCTATTTGTACCATTTGTACTTTTTGAAGTTAATTGAGCTTTGAACAAATTAGACAAATAAAATTAATATGTTCTCAGTTTTCATCTCTGGTTGCAAAACCAGACATTATATTTTGACCTACACACACGCAACAGAAAAATGCACTGGCTATGAAAGAGAGACATGCATGATGATAAATGTCTAAACCGAATGTCTCCATCATCTTCTGAACTTTCAGATCTTTGAAAGACACATGAGGCCTTTAGAGCTATAATATAGATATAATTTAAAGCTTTACAACAGCGCTACAAACACTAAAAGCAACTTGGCCGGTTGAGCAATTGTGGTTTTCATTTCATGCTCACTATGAGTTTGCACATGCAGGGTGATAACGACCAATAAACTGGGTGCTGGATGTTTGATAGAGGCTATTGGACACAAACCTTCTTTCTTTACATAATATACACTCTTATTGATTGATTGATTGATTGATCAGTCTATTTAAAGGCACATCATTCCATGAGAGCATGATGCTGCAGTAATGGTCTGAACCAGAGGAGAGGAAAGCAAAGGTGTCATAACTTTAATCGCACAGGATATTCTTCTGCTGAATCATAGTGCAGGTCCCTCCACCCATGTTACCCAATAACTGACATCGAGAATGATGGTGATGAAGCTGTTTTTATTGAGGGAGGGACTCGAACGAGGCTGAATATATTGTGAATGAGCGTCTGATAGTTCAGAGACAGATACAGACAGGCAAAGATGCGCGTGGACTCTGTGTGGCTGGCGGCTGTAGTCGTCTCATTACCGCTCCTCTCCCTCTGCGCCCCCCTGTGAGTATAACACACACAAGTGATACTTGTTGAGTTGTGATAATTATTAAACGGATTAAAAAAAAAAACTGTTAAGGTCTTTCTCTATCATTAAAGGGAAACCCCAAAAATGAAAATTCTGTCATCATTTACTCAGCCTCAAGCTGTTCCAAACCTGCATAAATTTCTTTCTTCTGCTGAACACAAAAGAAGATATTTTGAAAAATGTTGGTAACCAAACAGTTAATGGGCCCCATTGAGTATTTTTGTTTCCCATACTATGGAAGTCAATGGTGCCCCACAACTGTTATTAAATATGTTCTTTTGTATTCAAAAGAAGAAAGAAACTCATACAGGTTTGGAACAACTTGAGGGTGAGTAAATGATGATAGTATTTTCATTTTTGGGTGAACTATCCCTTTAAGCAATTAGAGCCCAGCTACAGAACCAAATCACTCAGAACAGAATGAGATAGTTGTAGGTAAATGTTTAAATTTAACTGGTAAATGATGTTAAACATACAGTACTGTATTTAATTAATCTCATAAGATAACTTTGGCAGCCTTAATTTTCAGTAAATAATAAATGAGAAAGTGTTGTATCCTTTGTAAAAGTGCTGTGTGAAATGAGACTATTCCTACCTGCTCATCCCAAATGAACCTGTATTGTTCAGCTACATTCTCACGGCCCCGAACCTGCTGAGAGTCGGGTCCCCCGAGAAAGTGTTTGTGGAGGCGCAGGACTATTCTGGAGCCAGTCTGAATGTTAAAATCTCAGTGAGAAGCTCTAAAGATAAGCGTGAAGTGACGAGTACATCAGTTTCTCTGACATCTGCCAAGAACTACCAGGATCTGGTTGAGATAGAGGTGAGGTGAAAATCTCAGATGAAATGTGGTTTGAGAGAATGTTGTCTGTGTGTCAAAAATGTGTTTATGCATATCAGTAAGGATATGTTTTACAGTGGACTTAAACTGTTGATGGTTGTTTGCTCTGTTGGGCTGTGGGTGAACACTGTTTTTCAGCGTGTTCATTCTCAGTTGTCAGAATCTTGTGCCTGTAGGTACCCGGTAATGAGTATTCCTTTGAGAAGGGGATCCAGCAATATGTGATCCTGCAAGCTCAGTTTCCACAGAAGGTGCTGGAGAAACAGGTCATGGTGATTTTTCAATCTGGGCACATAGTTTTACAGACTGATAAGACCATCTACACTCCAGACAGCACAGGTGGAAATATTTGCTGTTCAACATTTGATTGTTATTGAACCTGTTTTGTCTCTTAATACTTGAGATCTTAGATGCAATGGCACAGATGCTTGTCTTCTCCTTGTAGTTTATTACAGGGTGTTTTCACTGAGTGCAGGCATGACACGGCCTGTAGAAAGTGGAGTCAGAGTGGAGATCTTGGTAAATGTGCCCACCGTCTGTGTATTTGTGTGTATTAAAGTATAGTCGTTTGTTTGTGCATGTGAGTTCAAATTTGCTACACACAAATGTTTATATTTGTTAGTCTAACATTTTCGATGCAACAAGAGAATAATTATTAATCTTCAATGTTGACAGACACCTGATGGCATCAGCCTTCAGAGCAAATCTGTTTATCCCGATGGAGGAATGGTGTCAGGAACATTCAGCCTGACTGATCCGGCCAGGTGAGTATGTGTGAGCCTCCTATTTGAGTATTTCAAAAGTATTGAAGATACTTAAAATTAATACCCGAGTCAGTTTGTTGGCACTTTTCAAAAAATAGAGTACTGTCCCAGACAGCAACATAGTGTGGCCCAGATCCGGCCCAAATCTGGTACATGTGGATTACACGCAGACCAGATGTGGGCCGGATCTGGCCCGACACTATGTTGAAATCGGGGGTACAAATTGGTGTTCCATCTTTGTGCCTTTATTTCAAATCAGTAAAGGCAAAAAATCGAATTTCCTTTAGAATGAGGACTGTTCAATATGTTGAATATTTATTTTGAAGGTAGACTGATATGAAGGTAGATAATATCATATGATAATATAATTTTCTGAAGAGTAGACACCTTTTTCACTGACCACTTTTTGAAAAATGTTGTTCTCTTTTTGTGGAAAGTACCTTATATGAATAAGATTGTGAAATGATAAATAATGACATTTAAACTTTAATCAGCCCAGGGATGTGGAAACTTATGGCGTGGCACAAGAACAGCCCACAGACGAACTTCTCCAGTGAGTTTGAAGTCAAAGAATACGGTAGGTGTCTGGGTCTTTGAGAGCTATTACGAAACAGCATTACACAATACACCCATGATATTTGCAATCCAGTGTTATCAACTCAGGTTCTTCCTTTTCTTTTTGCAGTCCTGCCCAGCTTTGAGGTCACTTTGAGACCACAGAAAGCGTTCTTCTATGTGAACGATGACAGTCTAGCTATCGATATTGAAGCCAAGTATAGTGCTTTTATTTGTACTGAGTATTATGGCCATATCCCAGCTAACAGAATTGTGTCATAAGAACGTTCTCTAAATAGTTCTCTAACTGAAAGAAAGAGAAATAAGAACACAAACTACAACTTTCTTCAGCCACATGTTGATGTCTTATTGAAAATGTTTCGTTTGAGGTCACCATCGTGGAGATCAGTGTTTGCTTTAATTGAGCTCTTGACCCTTGACTTCTGTTGAGTTGCTTCTTTATCAGCAATTGCAGGTGTTTTCAGAAAACAATTATGTTGATAAAGCAGATCAACATGTCTGTTTTAATAACAGACAAATGACTGCATTAAAGTGGTTTAAAATACTTTTTTTTCTGTAATTACTGTTTTAAGAAAATGCTATTGAGAAATATAAAACATTTGTAACACTGTTGCATTTCAGATGCTGAATGTTGATATGAGTGTATAAATAACACTGTCATTGTTAACTTTTTGTTTAAATCATGTTTTGTGTCATTTAAACACTCACAGACATCAACATTCGGCATATGAAACACAACAATGGTGACATGCTTCATGCCAGAATACAAAACACATTCATGGCTCGAATAAATTATGCAGCTGAATTTTTTTTTTTATTGTCACCATTGTTGAGGTTTGTATGATGAGTGCTGATGTCTAAGTGTGTTGTTTTTAACCTTTAAATAGTTTTGGACAACATTACACAAATCACTTCAGTGTTACCAATGGTTATCACATCATTTGAGTTTATTACATTTCTCATAACACTTAAATTCCAAAAATAAGAAAAACTACAAAATAACAGTTGTTCAAACCACTTTAATGCAGTTAAAACAGACATGTTGATCTGCTTTATCAGTGCAGAATTGTTTTCTGAAAATACCTGCAAATTCTGATAAAGAAGCAACGCAACAAAAGTTAAGGGTCAAGAGCTCAACTAAAGCAAACACTGATCTCCATGATGGTGACCCCAAACTCAACATTTTCAATAAGACATCAACATCTAAACCTCTGTTAATTCTCAATAAGAGCTTCTGTAGACATGTGACAGAAATAAAGTCAGTCTGGTTAGTAATAAGTGAAGCTGGTAATGCTGTTTGTGGAGTTGTTTAATCAGATCTTCAGCGATTTAATGTCTTTTATCTTCAGTTCATCTAAGGCTGTGGCTGAAGAAAGTTGTAGTTTGTGTTCTTATTTCTCTTTCTTTCAGTGTTTGTTCACAGCAGGTGTTTGAATGATTGAAAGAATGTTTCAGGAACATCATACAAACCTTTAAATAACATTCTACTAACATTAAGGAAACTGGACATTTTCATGTTCTTGGAATGTTACAAATCAACGTTCCTAGAATGTTGAATTTTAGATCAAAATTAAGTTGAAAGAACGTTTGAGGAACATTACACCTTATAAAAACGTTCCTCTAACGTCAAGAAAACTGGACGTTTTTTACGTTTTCCAGAACTAACACTGAATATTTAGAGAACGTTCTTATAAAAAATTATGTTAGCTGGGCATGCATGTTTTCTAATTTAATAGCTAGCAAATATAAATACAGTTGCATTAGTGTATTAGAATATGTTAGCTATTCATGTATATAAGTGTGTTTTTGTGTATTCTAAAGGTATTTGTTTGGGGAGACAGTCAATGGTTATGGATTTGTTGTATTTGGTGTGATTACTGAAGATAAAGGGAAGATAAGTTTACCAGGCTCCTTACAGAGAGTGAAGGTACTACACACAAACACACACATGCATATATTTGTGAAAATATCAGACTGACATCAGATATTTGTATAAACTTAGATTTTAGGATTATTTGCTCCATATATGAATAATTTCTGTTGCTTTTTATATTAAAAAGGCCCTCCTCCCGAATGAAAAACTTGTGTCTTATGTGTTAATAATATTTACTTAAATATATGCAGACACACGATTCCATATGTGGAGAAAAAGTTGAGAAATACACCAGAAATTCCACATATCTGATAAATTCAAATTTTCTTGTTTCTGTTTTGAATGTCAGATCTGGGATGGAAGTGGAACAGCAGAACTGAGAAGAAGACACATCCTAGAGACCTTCCCAAACATCATGCAGCTTGTTGGCCAATCATTGTACATTACAGTGAGTCTGCTGACCGAGTCTGGTAAGAACTACACAATGTCTGGCATACCTTCTTCTTGGACAACAATATGGACATTTTCAGGCCTCAGAAACATTATGTAATGTGCATTTGTTCATTTCCCATCATTATCGTACATGTGTGTTTCAGGCAGTGAAATGGTGGAAGCTCACAAGAAAGGTATTCAGATTGTGACGTCACCGTACACCATCCACTTCAAAAGAACACCACAATTCTTCAAACCTGGGATGCCCTTCGATGTCTCGGTAACTTAATAACCTTAAGAGTAATCTTTTAGTAAATATTACTGTGTTCCTTATTTTCTGTTCTGGTTTTTGTGTAAAGGTCTATGTAACAAATCCTGACCAGACACCTGCTAAAAATGTGGAAGTGGAGGTCAATCCTGGAGGGGTCAGAGGTCAAACAAGAGACAATGGCATTGCAAAGGTTACCATAAACACTCCGGGAGGATCTTCTACACTGGAGATCACTGTAAGACCTGCCATCACAACTGCACTGATGTTCAGTCAGATTGAAAAATCAATGAAGTATATTGTACGCAGCAAATCAGAAAACAACATATTGATTCTATCCAGGCAAAGACCAAAGATCCACAATTAAGCAATGAACAGCAGGCAGTGAAGAAGATGACGGCTCAGGCGTACGTTCCCAAAGGCGGCTCCAACAACTACCTGCACATCGGCATTGATACTGCAGAGCTTCAGATAGGTGATCAAATGAAAGTCAATCTGAACATGGGAAGAAGTCCAGGAGTCAGAGATCAGGATTTCACCTACATGGTGAGAGACAGTCATGTGATGATTCAAGCAGAGAAAATGTTTTCAAAAATGTATTCAGTGTCTTTCGTCTGCCTCATTTTCAGATCTTGAGTAAAGGTCAGATCGTTCACGCAGGCAGGTTTAAGAGGAGTGGACAATCTCTAGTGGCTCTGTCTCTACCTGTAACCAAAGACATGGTGCCGTCCTTCCGCTTCGTGGCTTATTACCATGTGGGCTCGTCTGAGGTGGTGTCTGATTCAGTCTGGGTCGACGTGAAGGACACGTGCATGGGAACGGTAATTTGGACCTGGTCATACAACACTATGCACCGATCATCATTTGTTTTCTAAACTATGTTCTTTGCTCTCCCAGCTTAAAGTGGAAGTTCACGATCCAGTAAATGTCTATGAACCTGGTGAAGAGTTTGGCCTGAGAGTAACAGGAGACCCTGGGGCCAAGGTTGGGTTGGTTGCTGTCGATAAAGGTGTTTATGTTCTCAACAACAAGAACAGACTAACTCAAACAAAGGTTGGTAGATCAGAACTGAATCTTTCCATTGTACCTGGAAAGAAGCAACATTTTTCTTAACTGAACATATTGACTTCATCCACTTTGTCATTGATTCCTCCAATAGATCTGGGATGTTGTTGAGTCACATGACACTGGCTGCACAGCAGGAAGTGGAAAAGACAGTATGCAAGTTTTCAGCGATGCCGGCCTGTTGTTTGAGTCCAGCTCTTCTGGAGGAACTAGTATCAGAACAGGTACTTGCATGATTTTTTATTTTTTTTACCTATTCAAAATTACCCATGTACAAACTTCACTACTATCAATGATTGCATCTTACAAATTGCATTTTTAAAATTGGTCTGTTCCAGATGCCGCTTGCCTTTCTTCATCTCGAAGGAAAAAACGAGAAGTAACCATAACAAATCTCAGGGAGACTCTAGGTTAGAAAGCTACATCCCTCCATTTACAAACTTTGACGCATAAAAAGCAAACCTCAAATTTCACACTGGTGATGAAGATGGTACGAAGAAAGGTCTAGGATGAAACTGATCTGATGATTCAGTCATCATGTAGTGACCTGGTAGTCACCATTGTTAAGGTTCATGCGCTGACTCTTTATGTCTGTGTGAGTCTACATGTTCCAATCTGAATAATTTCAGCGTAATAACTTAACACTCAAAATATTAAGCAGGACAACATTTCATGCAGTGGTATTCTAAGACTACTACAATGTGAAATTATTCAATCTAAATAATTTCTTCAGAGATCAGTGAATCAGGCGACTACATGATGACTGAATCATCAGATCAGGTTTTCTTCTGTAACTTTTGTTATAACAAATGTGTTTCAGAAACACACAATTACAGCAAGTCAAGGGTCAAGAGCCCAACTAAAACAAGTCCATAATGGTGACTTCAAACTTTATTATTTTCAATAAAAAAGCATTAAAGCTTCCTGGTGGCTAAGTGAAGGCTGTCTGTGCAGGGCCAGTGCTAAGGGGCCAAGGTTTTGCCAATGAGCAAATTCTAAGGGGCCCTGCACTGGTAGGCCTAAGTGGGCCCGTAAAGGCTTGTTTGCTGGGCATGGACTCCCAGACAGAAATTAAGAAAACTAACAGAAACAATATGTGCCTATGCATCCTTGGTGCTGGCCCCCAACTGAATAGACATTTGTAACCAATAGATGAAAAAGATGTCAAAACAAAAGAAACACTGACAAAATGTTATGTAATCTTGGGTTTGCAACATAATTTGCTATCAGTCTGTCTGTTTCTCATTTTTTACATTATCCATTTCTAGTGAACAAGTACTCTGGCCTTGAAAAGGATTGCTGTTTGGATGGAATGAAGAATATGGTTGATTTGAGCTACACTTGTGAGTATCGGGCAGGATTCATCCTGGATGGAGAGGAGTGCAGACAGGCTTTCCTGCACTGCTGCAATGAGATGACCACCCGCAACAAAGAGTCGGATGAACAAGGCGAAGAGACTCTAGCCCGCAGTAAGAGCATTCCCAATAATAGAATACATAGTTCAGTTTAAACACTCCAGCGAATTCACCTGGAGTCAGATCCTGCTTCAGGTGTGTCTTGAGCAGGATATTTTAACCCCAGAGCTGTTACAAGTTGTGGTTCTGCAATTGCAGGAACAGATCCAATTGGAAAATTACCTAGTTTAAGGGTTGCTTCTGTTTTGTGAAAATAAATCAAACACTCTTTCACTCACAGGTGAAACCGAAGAGTTTGTGAACTCAGATGACATTGTGTCACGTACGCTCTTCCCTGAAAGTTGGCTTTGGGAGGAAGTGGTGTTGCCCAACTGTCCGTCAAATAACCACCAGTGGTGAGTGTAACTTTCAGTTTCCAAAAGTCAGTGCTCAGCCAGTGATGTCCCTGTTTTAGTAAAGATGATCTATCTTCTAGTCAAACAACCACCAGACCCAAGGACGGCCTCCATTTGAAAGACTCCATAACTACCTGGGAAATCACAGCCATCAGCTTGTCCAAGACTCATGGTACAGACTGTTGATGTAAACACACAAGCCACTTATCATTATTAAAGAAATATTTCTGGGAATTTTCAATTCTTATGCATTGCATTTGTTACCCCAGACATTTCTTTATTTTT
This sequence comes from Anabarilius grahami, assembly GCA_003731715.1. Lineage (NCBI taxonomy): Eukaryota > Metazoa > Chordata > Actinopteri > Cypriniformes > Xenocyprididae > Anabarilius > Anabarilius grahami. The sequence continues at coordinate 3,337,553 of RJVU01017965.1, forward strand.
TTTTTATTTTAATGCATCGCTCCGTTTTCTATGTCCTCACTAATACATGGATAGGCCTTCAATACATCTCATGGTTTCTGTGACAGCTGGCTCTCTTTTTTTTTCTATGCAAAGGTATCTGTGTGGCAGATGTCCATGAGATGACAGTGATGAAGAACTTCTTTATTGACCTAAAGATTCCATATTCAGCTGTGCGCAATGAGCAAATTGAAATCAAGGCCATTATCCACAACTTGTACAGCAGAAAAGTAAAGGTCAGATTGGAAGAATGAATTACTATGGCAAATATCGGACAGGCGCTCAGCATTATTACAGAATATGCTTTGGCTATAACCTATAGCCTTCCTTTCTTCTTAAGCAGTATGTTATTTTCATTTCCTGTTGTAGGTACGTGTGGAACTGATGGAAACCAATGACATCTGCAGCCCAGCCAGTAATAGAGGGAAATTCCAAACTGTAGTGACAGTAGATGCTAAATCATCATATTCAGCACCTTTTGTCATTGTCCCAATGGCTTTGGGACACCACGCCATTGAGGTGAAGGCATCTGCCTCGGGACGTGGGAGCGATGGTGTGAAGAAAGATCTCCTAGTGGTGGTAAGAAAGAGAAACTATCTTGATCAGAAAAAAAAAAGACAGTATATCATTGTAGGTTTGACATATTGTGAAGAGAAAGCAACAGATGCAGATTTCATACAGGGACATAAAGAAATGGACTGGCATACATTCCCCACAGCTTTCCTCAAGTTTTAAAGACTGTAAAAAATGTTAGTCGCAAATATGCACTATTTGATTTTTGTATTTTTTTTTTAGGGTGTACTTTTTTTTACACAGCATTTGTTCTCTCTCTCTCACTTACTCACTCTTCACTTTATTTATTTTAGTCTGAAGGCGTTTTGACCAAACTGAATGAAAATCTACAATTCAGTCCTTATAAGAAAGGTAAGATGATTCCTCTGAAAGCCTCTGGAACTGATTGTCAAGGATATTTTTTCTTTTATATGGGTATTTCATGAGTTATTGGGAGTGTTTCTTCACATTCATGTTTTATGATTTTTGTCTTAAAGGATTAATCCACTTTTAAATAAACTTTTCCTGATAATTTACTCACCCCCATGTCATCCAAGATGTCCATGTCTTTCTTTCTTCAGTCGAAAAGAAATTAAAGTTTTTGATGAAAACATTCCTGGATTTTTTTCCATATAGTAGACTTGAATGGGCACCAAACAGTTGAAGGTCAAAATAAGTTTCACTGCAGCTTCAAATTGTTCAACACGATCCCAGACGAGAAATAAGGGTCTTATCTAGTGAAACCATTGCTCATTTTCTGAAAAAAATTTAAAATTATATAAGTTTTAACCATAAATGCTCATCTTGAACTAGCTCTCTTCTTCTTCTTTATTAGAATTTCGGCAGTGTAGACACTGCTAAGTGTATTACTGCCCTCCACAGGTCAAAGTTTTGAACTAATTTTGATATGCAATATGCTAGTATATAACAATTAGTTCAAACTTCTCTCAACTGTCTCCATTGACTTTGTATTGCGTGAGGCTGCCTCCTTGTCATTTCTGACTTATAACAAAAAACAGAACAAGGTCTAAAAGCTACTATGTGACAAGGTGCACAGCAAACAAGCTAAAAAACCCAGAACCAAAAACCCAGAGGTTTTTATAAGCCGTCGACCCAAAAAGCGAGCGTTTAAGGACACAAAAGTGTATACAGGCAATTGAGACAGAGCGTGACATGTTATATTACACTGAGAACTACGCCCACTGGAGGGGAACATAATCATCGACAGGAAATATAATATATAAAACTGACATTTGGATATTTGACTTATCAGAGTGAAGCATGACTGTACAGTTCCCATTTTTCTAAAACAGGTGGTGAACATGTGGAGGTTATCAGGAGCCTTATACTGAGGGACCAGGCACCTAACACACCTGCGAGCACATATGTATCAGCGATAGGTGATTATTCTATCATATGCTATAAGTAAAACAAAAATATGCCTTTTTTACCAGTATATTGATCTCTGTGTGCACAGGAGATATAATCAGCATAACAATAGAGGCGGCTATTAGTGGTCATGCCATGGGGTCCCTGATTGTCCAGCCTGGTGGCTGCGGGGAGCAGAACATGATTGGCCTAACGATGCCTGTCATTGCAACGCATTACCTGGACCAAACCAATCAGTGGCACACTGTGAAGGCTGGCCTTAGGCAGACAGCTGTTTACTATATCACGAAAGGTAAACTGAACTTAAGACTGGAATGCAAACTATTCTGCTCCTAAACTTTTTCACATTCTTGTATAGAGCCTGTCCATCTTATTGTGTTGATGTACAGGTTACAATCAACAGCTGGCGTATCGTAAATCTGACGGGTCCTATGGCGCATGGGTTCATCGGTCAAGCAGCACCTGGTACCTGATATATTTCTCAATAGTTCTGTTTGTTTGGTAAGAATTATTAACCAGGCATCTCACCATGATTAAGAGTTTGTGTTTACTTTCTCCTCAAGGCTGACAGCGTATGTTGCTAAAGTATTTGCCATGGCCAGTAACATCATAAACATAGACCAGAATGTGATCTGCTCAGCTCTCAGGTGGCTCATATTGAATAAGCAGTTACCTGATGGTACTTTCAAAGAAGATGCTCCTGTAATACATGGAGAGATGACTGTGAGTCCGACCAGTTTCATACACTAACACTAAATGGATAGTTCACCCAAAACTGAAAATTTGTTAATCTTTCACTCACCTTCATATTGTTCCAAGCATGTATGACTTTCTTTCTTTCATAAACTGAAAAATTCAAGTCATACTCCAAAAGTGCCAACAAGTACTCCATATGAAGTTTATAAGAGATTTGTTTGAGGAACAGAACAAAATTCAAGTTGTTATTTACTGAAAATGTCATCTTCCATAATTTATCATTTGTGCTTCCACATGTTCAAACGTAGCACATACCAGACACCAAAACCAATGGTGGTTTGTCACTGACATTAACTGACATAACTGACAAATGATGCAGCAACTTTGACCTTAATATATAGATTAAGGAAAAATTGAGGAAAAAAATGGCAACAACAACAACTGATTTTCCCAACACTGCCTTTGGCATTCACTGAGATTTTGACATTTTGAACTCTTCAAACAAACAGAGCGAGTGTTTTCTCAGCAGATTAAGCTAGAATATGGAGAAGGTATTTTAACATTGAAAACATTAAACAGCAGCGTTAACCTGGAAGCATTTAAAGGAACACTCCACTTTTTCTGAAAATAGGCTCATTTTCCAACTCCCCTAAAGTTAAACAGTTGAGTTTTACCGTTTTTGAATCCATTCAGCCGATCTCCAGGTCTGGCGGTACCACTTTTAGCATAGCTTAGCATAGTTCATTGAATCTGATTGGACCGTTAGCATCTCGCTCAAAAATGACCAAAGAGTTTCAATATTTTTCCTATTTAAAACTTGACTCTTCTGTAGTTAAATCGTGTACTAAGACCGACGGAAAATGAAAAGTTGTGATTTTCTGGGCTGATATGGCTGGGAACTATACTCTCATTCCGGCGTAGTAATCAAGGAACTTTGCTGCCGTTCCATGAGTGCAGCAGGCGCAATGATATTACGCAGCGCCTGTGAGCCCCTGCTTGCAAGGGGAGCGTGCCTTGCAACCATGGAGACATTTGTGAGAGCCGCTGCGTAATATCATTGCTCCTGCTCAACCCATGGTACGGCAGCAAAGTTCCTTGATTATTACACCGGAATGAGAGTATAGTTCCTAGCCATATCGGCCTAGAAAATCACAACTTTTCATTTTCCGTTGGTCTTAGTACACGATGTAACTACAGAAGCGTCAAGTTTTAAATAGAAAAAATATTGAAACTTTTTGGTCATTTTTGAGCGAGATGCTAACGGTCTAATCAGATTCAATGAACTATGCTAAGCTATGCTAAAAGTGGTCCTGCCAGACCTGAAGATCGGCTGAATGGATTCGAAAACTGTAAAACTCAACTGTTCAACTCTAGGGGAGTTGGAAAATGAACCTATTTTCAAAAAAAGTGGAGAGTTCCTTTAATTCACTACCAAAATACCTTATTTATCTTCAGTTTTAAGGTGTGGTTACCGTTACTCAGCAAAATCTTTCAGGCGAAAGAAAGTAGCACCTGATGTGACAGAATACCTTGAATGAAATACAAGAATAATGACATAACAAACATCCAAGGATAATTTTACCAGCTATCAAACAGACCAACCCTAATGAACTGCTTTATCAATATAATATATTTATATAATAATATTTAAGTATAGTGCTTTACAAAAATGGTGAAGTAGATGCAGCTTGTTCATTGTGGTTCATTTGTTTTACGGTGTTGCTACATTATGAGTCTCTCCCCACACAGAAGTCACTGCCAAATATCAACCAAGAAGTTTGTTCTTGGTCACCAATGCTGTGTTGTGTTGAGAGAATTTCTTTTTCTTTCTTCTTCATTGGGCCAGTTCTCATTTAAATGACTGAATTTCACCTGCAAAATTTCACACAACAATGGTAAATGTGACCACACCTTTATTTATGTAACATTTTTGACATCCCTATACCATCACTGTGACACAGGGGAACGTACGTGGGACGGACTCAGAAGCATCCATGACGGCATTTGTGCTCATCGCCCTGCAGGAGGGGAGAAGCCGTTGTGCTGGCCAAATCTCAGTGAGTCCTGCTTTGAGTTCATATGTTTCTAGCTTCATTTAACTAAATTTCAGCAATGTCCATGTATTATCTGTCACACGTGTAATTTATTCTCTGCGATTTTCTTGTTTTTATTCCTCTTTAGAGTCTGGACGGTAGCATAAATAAAGCCGTTGCGTACCTTAGAGCTAGGTTATATGGTCTGACGAATCCATACTCAGTGGCTATGACATCTTATGCTCTAGCCAATGGAAACGCACTTGACAAACAAGTTCTGTTGAGAAAAGCCTCTGCAGGTAAAGATAGAGCCTTTTTCTGTGTGTTTATTTGTGCTTGAAATGTTCAGGTGTCAATGCTGCTCACATATCATCCTATCAGCATTAACATTTCTTGTTTTACCAGCCTAGGTATCAAAGCAAAATGATTAAGATGCAGAGCAACATATTGGTTCAAATCAATTAAGACAAAAACTCTCATTAAATCATAATTATTATAATCTTTTGACTGGTAGTGTGTAATGATAATGGAAATAAACATAAAATCCACATGAACAAATCAACAATGATGACACAATATAAAACTAAAAGCCAAGAAGTATTAAATGTGCTTGGTGTCTTGTATTTTTTTATCTACCCTATTTCAACGAAAAATCTGCTTTGCAACAATCTGTATGATGAAAAGTGCTATAAAAATAAAATTGATCAGAATTAATCCTATACAGGTGGAAGTCACTGGCCCGTCCCTGGAAGCAGTAGCTTTACTTTGGAGGCTTCGGCCTATGCGCTCCTGGCTCTTGTAAAAGCTGAAGACTTTCAGAGCGCAGCTCCCATTGTAAACTGGCTCAACAGCCAGAGGCAGTACAGTGGAGGATATGGCACGACTCAGGTTTGTAGTGAACATTAAACATTGTTTATCTGGCCATACAGTATGTTTATTGTGCAACATTTACAGTTATTTTACAATAGCTAAGACACATTTCTTAATTCTCAATACACATTTCTCAATTTTTTTTCTCAATACCAGCTTTCACTTTGGCACAGCAATTAATTTCACATTAAAAATGTACTAAAACTTCCAAAATAATTAATTCATGTCTCAAATCAATAAATTTTTCCATAAAACTAGCAAAGTTTTTCACCCAACAAACAGTCACTCTCATAAACAATGACCTAACAAAATAAAACATAAACAACAGATGGATAGTTTTGAAAAAGTGTCCTAAGTATTAAAGGGTTAGTTCACCCAAAAATGAAAATTTTGTCATTTATTACTCACTCTCATGCTGTTCCACACCCGAAAGACCTTTAGTTAATCTTCTGAACACAAATTAAGATATTTTTGTTGAAATCTGATGGCTCAGTGAGGTCTCCATATAGCCAGCAATGACATTTCCTCTCAAGATCCATTAATGTACTAAAAACATATTTAAATCAGTTAATGTGAGTACAGTGGTTCAATATTAATATTATAAAGCAACGAGAATATTTTTGGTGCGCCAAAAAAAACCCCAAAAAAACGACTTATATAGTGATGGCCGATTTCAAAACACTGCTTCATGAATCATCGGAGCGTTATGAATCATCATATCGAATCATGATTCGGATCACGTGTCAAACTGCTGAAATCACGTGACTTTGGCGCTCTGAACCGCTGATTCGACACGCTGATTCATAATGCTCCGAAGCTTCCTAAAGCAGTGTTTTTAAATCGGCCATCACTATATAAGTCGTTATTTGTTTGTTTTTTTGGCACACCAAAAATATTCTCGTCGCTTTATAATATTAATATTGAACCACTGTAATCACATGAACTGATTTAAATATGTTTTTAGTACATTAATGGATCTTGAGAGAAGAAATGTCATTGCTTCCTATGCAGGCCTCACGGAGCAATCAGATTTCAACTAAAATATCTTAATTTGTGTTCCGAAGATTAACGAAGGTCTTACGGGTGTGGAACGGCATGAGAGTAAGTAATAAATGACAGATTTTTCATTTTTGGGTGAACTAACCCTTTAAGAAAGGAGTCTTAGTGATAGTTAAAAAACAAAACAAAAAAAAACTGTAAGATACAGACTATTCACCTTAAGACCAAAAGGGTGATACCTACACAAGAAAAACAGTTGAAACATGTCTCCTCCCTCCCAGGCCACCATTATGGTGTTCCAGGCTGTTGCTGAATACAGGATTAAAGTGAAAGACATAAAGCAGTTAGACCTGGAGATGACGATCCGAGTGGAAGGCAGCCAGCAGCCGATTGTGTGGAAGTTTTACAAAGAAGATGCTCATCTCGCACAAACAACAAAGGTGAGTTTGAGCTGAAAGCGAAAAACACGTGGTTTTTGTGCGGTACCATTTTAATCTCATTTGAGGAATGAGTTAATAAAGTCCTGCGATGTTTATTGTACAATTACCATTTATGGCAGAGTGTAGCTTTAATTTCACACAAGTCATATTGTATGAGCAACTGTCATGGATGCACACCTGGAATAAGGTGAACCTTTAACCTTGTAAGTCTCATACTAACCCTATCAGCTACATTTGATATCTTTTATCAAGATTCATTAATTTACTGTATACATTACACATACTGTATACATATATTATTTTGCTGTATTTTTATTTTTATTTTTTACATCAACAGCTTCCATCTAACAAGCAGATCACCATCAGTGCCAAGGGTTCTGGAGAGGCCTCTGTAACTGTAAGTGACTGAAGAAAGCAATAATCAAAGCTAAAAGCAGAAAATTGACCAATACATCAGACCTTGAATACTGTCTGTTTTCTCCTCTGCAGGTTGTGACTGAGTATTATGCAACACCAAAAGAGAGGAGTGGCACCTGCAAGAACTTTGAGCTTGATTTGACTTTTGAAAGGGATGATCAAGGTTAGATTTTGTCAACATTTTGTGTCTTCAAATTTCAGAGGGAGACATGATCATGAATGTGATATATTTCAAATGTAAAAAAAATGTATGATCATGCCGGTCCTCACAGGTGTCATTTGGTGCTTATGTAAAAATGTATTACAATATTTTGTATTGTAACCAAAATAAAATACAATTTTATTTAAAGAAAACTGTTTAACTGTCATTAAAGTAATATTAATGTTCCTAAAATCACATTTTGTTTCTTTCTTTTTAGTGACATATCAAGGAGCAACTGAGAGTTACAAACTCACTATCAATACCAGGTGTGCAAATCTGTGCCATTTTCATCTCAATGTTTCTGTTTTAATCAAGTGAATATAAAACTATAAACTTTCAAATTTCAGTTCCACTAAACAATATCTCAGTTCAGTGAATAATCCATGAAAATGATAAAATTAATTACTAAGTTTAGTTTAACTCACATCGTAGACAGTCCAAAGTTTTGGCCAGAATTATAGTACTTTATGAAGTGAAAGTGAAGTGACATGTGGCCAAGTATGGTGACCCATACTCGAAATTTGTGCTCTGCATTTAACCCATCCAAGTGCGCACACACAGCAGTGAACACACACACCGTGAACACACACCCGGAGCAGTGGGCAGCCATTGCTGCGGTGCCTGGGGAGCAGTTGGGGGTACGGTGCCTTGCTCAAGGGTCTCACCTCAGTCGTGGTATTGAGGGTGGGGAGAGCGCTGGACATTCACTCCCCTCACCGACAATCCCTGCCGGACCTGAGACTCGAACCCATGACCTTTGGGTTACAAGTCCGACTCTCTATCCATTAGGCCATGACTGCCCCCTTTTTTTTATTTTTATCATGACATTTATTCTATTCTGTTAAAGCTGATGTGTGTTTTGATGTTAATATATTCTCCCTTGCCCCATTTTCACATTTGGAGGAGAACTGTCTGAACCTCTTATTTTAGTGCTATAGACAGCTCACGTTTTCTTTGACTCCACAGGTATCTGTCCGCTGACAGGGATGCCACCATGTCTATACTGGACATATCATTACTGACAGGATTTGTTGTGGATGAGAATGATCTGAAGGCGGTATGGATCACTTTTTCATTATAACATTTGCTATTGCCAAAATTGAATAAACATTATGAAGGGGCTTTTTAACCGAAATGTGCACATAGTGTTAGTCCCAACAAACTTTTTTCCACTAAGAAAAAGGATGCATGGACTCTACGTATGTCAGCTGACTACATATTTCTGCTACAGTTTCAGTGCTACATGAGTTTTCAGTATGGTATTGTCCCACAGCAAACTGTGGAAGTAGCAAACTCTTTCTGTCACAACTAATAATAATAATATAGTATATATTATTAACTATAGTAAGCATAACATTTTATATTACATATCTTAAAGCATACCTTACGTAAACGTGGATCTTATCAATATTGCTTTGTCCTGTTGTGGGATATTTCCAAGATTTAACTTTACACTCTTAGAGAAGAAATCTGTAAAAAAATAATAATAAAAATACACGTATTATGTGTAGCACTCTAGTTTACACATTTTGGGCCCTATTTTAATTGTTAAAATTACTAAGCACATGGTCTGAAGTGCATGGCACTTCCACTTTTGCTAGTTTAACGATAGAAAAAAATGGTCGGCCCACCAATTGCATGGTCCAGAAGGGTTGTACCTAGTCTCTTAATGAGTCATGGGTGTGGTTTGGGCGCAATGTGCAATAAACCAATCTGAGTGTCATCTCCCATTCCCTATAAAAGCCAGGTGTGCTCGCACCATGGCGGATTGCTATTTACATGGCGGAATATAGACACCCTCAACCTGACGAGTCAGATTAAATACATATGTGTATTGCCATGATTGGTCAAATAATTAGCTGTGTGTGTAACAAGAAGAGTGTATGCACATTGTGCACCTGCCTATATTACTAACGCACCCTTTATATATATATATAAAAATACTGACGTTAGACCAGGCTTTTGTTGGTCAATGGGGCAGTCGTTTTCAGTTGCACCCATGAGCGAACATATGGGCCCGAGTGCATTTGCTATTTAAACAGCGTGGGCGCTGGACATGAAAATGATAATTGCGTCGGGCTGAAACAAGCAAAAAACACTTGCATCGCATTGCACCGGGTGTATGTTAGGGTCCTAAGTGTCAATATTAACTTTCGAGAACACTTAATCTCATCATAAAAAAAAAAAAAATATTTGCTTTCACTTCCTTTAATCCCTCTCTTATGCTACTCTAAGCAATGTCTGAAACTTGTATTGTGAGCACTTATTGTGTCTATTTGACTCTTCACGATGACTCGCTTGTTGGATTCCGCTCGCTTGTCAGATAAAAGTGTCTGCAAAATGAATAAATGTAAATGTATTAAATAAAATTGTGTTGGAAGAATTCATTTGTTTTACACATAGTTATGCATAGTTTTAAAATTAACACAACCTATGTATTTGTTCACAGCATCCAACACAATCTGTGTAGCCAAGAACACCCATAATGTGCTAATATTACACATTTACACATCACGTGTTAATCTCAGAGATGTAGTGAAGACCAGTCCTCCAAGACCATGACCATTCATGACCAGAGGTGTGGTCAAGACCAGACCCTTTAAGACCAAAACTAGACCATTCAAGTGTAGAGTTAATGAGATAATTAATTAATCGAGTGATGATTGTGCATTAGTGATGAACACCTGCTGTTAACAAGCAAGTAAAGCAAACACTGATGACCATAATGGTGGCATATTTTTTTAACTAATAAAACATCAACATCTAAAGCTCTGTTAATAAAGTCAAAATGGTTAGTAATAATAGAAACTGTTAATGTTGTTTAATCATCCTCTGCTGAGATCTTAAGAGATTTAATCTTAATCTTTTATCTTCAGTTGATTTCATGTAAGGCTGTGGTGGAAGTCAGTTAGGGTTAGGGTCTTGTGTTTCTCTTTTTTAATGTTTTTGTTTATTTCCTTCAGTGATTCTGCTTGTTAACAGCAGGTGTTCATCACTAATGCTCAATCAACAATTGAAAAATCATTAGCACAGTGAATCTATCAAAATTAACACAAGTGTTGTCCCAAAACTTACACATTGATGAGTAAGAATTTAACACAGATTGAGTTGGTTTTAACACATCCTTTCTAAGAGTTTATGTCAAATTTTCTCACAATTTCCATATACTGCACTGCACTGAAAGTTGCTGTGACCACTGAGGCTTAATGCGGATGCGATTTGCATTAAAGGGCATAAATAAGCATAAGGAGAAAAGCTGTCAAACTCCAATGATAACTTTCTGTCCCTGTTTGTAGCTGTCAACTGGACGCGACAGGCTGATTCAGAAATTTGAGATGAACAAGCAGCTTTCGGAGCGAGGATCCCTCATCATCTACCTGGACAAGGTCTCTGTCAGTTTTTACTCTGAAAACACTGATATAAAGGTGTTGTAATGTTAAAAAAAATCACATCATTGCTAAAGGCTAAGTGAGACTGTCATCAACTGAATATGACCCACAGTCCTAAATTACTCCTAAATTGACCAACTACTATAAATAGTAAGCAATAAGTGATTACATTTATGCTGTGACAATAACACCTAGCCAATACATTTTAAATAATCCAAACAGAATACTAACAATGATTTCAAAATGATTTTGGGTAGCGCAAACACCCATTTATTTCTTTAAACTATAAAAATAAACTTACAAAGTCTCTCCTGCATCCCTATTCTAAAGTGTCTGCTTTTTACACGTACACTTGCAGATTTCTCATAACAGGAAAGATAGGATCACCTTCAGGCTGCACAGGGTTATGAATGGAGGCTATATTCAACCAGCAGCAGTCACTGTATATGAATACTACTCTATAGGTATGAAACTGATGTGCATGCAAACAGTCCAGTAACCTGACATAAATTGCAAAAAGATTTTATCAGTCCACCAGGAAACAAAGCCTTGTTTACCAGACCCAACCATAAATGCTGCTGAATAAGCTGTCTATAATTGATGACTTCACAATGTGGAGCCTACTGCAGATACTTGCCTCAATGAAGTGCACTCAGTTAGAAACACAGTGTTATTTTATTCTTGATTTTGTTTGTTTATTTTGAGTTTTTTTTCTTCTTCTTTTTTTCAAGTCTAGAATCAAATACTGGCCAAATACTAGCAAATATAACCTACATGCAGAACACGCTTTCATTTCAGTTATAACGAAACAAGAAAAAAAACATTGGTGCGCTTTGTGGAGGACACATGCTTGTGCACGCCTGTGTGTGTGCGTGTGTGTACCATATGTTGGGTACAAATGCGTACCCACTACCCAGAAATGAGAAAATCCTCCTATTTAGGGACGTCTTTATTTGTAAAAAAGTTTTTTTTTTTTTTTTTGGCGAGGACAAATCTTTGCATTACAACAGTATATAAAGAAAATGTATACAAATATATCAAAATACATGAATGTATCATAATACATCAACCAGCTCTGTCTGTAATCCTCCTTAAATCTTTAAATTATGATTAACTCTGCATGTTAGATTCCCCATTCAAATCATGATTACTGTAAAAGTATATGTTTATTGATTATTTGACCTATTTATGACTTATTTGGAGATTATTTTCATGGCTGACTGCTATATCTCTGATGCTACAACACAATGAACACTGTATACAGTTTCAGCGTGACACATGTGATGTCATGATTCCTCCATGTTTAGAAAATCGCTGTGTGAAGTTTTATCATCCGACCAGGAAGGAAGGAGCTCTTCAAAAAATCTGTAAGCAAGATGTCTGTCAGTGTGCCGAAGGTAATGTGCTCAATTTTATTTCATGTAAGAAAGTTTAAGAGTTATATGCTGTTAATCTACAGCAGGTTTATTTCTCTGTCTGTTGATACAGAAAACTGCAGTCTTCAAAGGAAGGAGAAAATTCACGAGGCTCAGCGTAATAAGAAAGCATGTGAACCGAAAATAAATTACGGTAATTTATTATGTGTGTGTGCACAATTTTTGCTTTGTGTAGAGACAATGCACTGCATCTAATGAGATAATATATAATTAGTTAATGAGGTGATCACTAAGATGCTACATCAAACTTATCAATTTTTACAGTTTATAAGGCTGTTCTGGTGAGGGAAGATGATGACGCTTCATCGGTTTATTACAATATGAGGATTGAAAGTGCTCTCAAAACAGGTATAGTTCCTCACTTCAACCGCCGTCTGATGTTTGTAAATTCTGTCAATTTAAAGATTATGTTTCCCACTTATATTCCCAGCAGTATGATGTAAAGTGACACACAGATGTTCTACTGATATCGTATTTAAATTTAACCCACTGGAAATAAGCAACTAACGTCCTTAATAGACTTTACAGTGTTTTGGGAAAAACAAATTGATTTTTTAGTTGTGTTGTGAATCCCTCAGAGAGAAATCAAACATGTCACATACTTGTGTATTTGTGATTTGTGTTACATATTTAACACAATGAATTTAAATCTTGCATATTTGTGTAGGGACGGAAAACAACGTGGAGGGGAAGCAGCGCGTTTTCACCGTACAGATCTCTTGCAAAGAAGCTTTGGATCTGAAGCGGGGTGAGAGCTATCTGATCATGGGCCAGTCTGAGGATGTCCAACTGGAAGGTGGAAAGTAAGTGCACTTGACCTGTGATCCAAAGTGTGTGTGTGTGTGTGTGTGTCGTGATCTGTGAATGTACCTCTGTCTTCATGAGAGTGTGTGAAATATGAAACACTTTTTAAGTGGTTGGTGTGCATTCACATTGTTTGACTTGATTTGCAAGTCTGGTAATGGTGCAAAAAGTTGCATGCTGTAGTTCCCATATTGTGCATTTAAACTGCACTCAGCAGCAAAGCATGTATCTGAATTAATTTGATAAATTGCTACTTCCATGATCAATAGAAAATGCACAGAATTAATCTAATATGAAAACATGCTAGCAACATGCTAAATCACATTATAAACATGTTGGCAACATGTTAAAACATGCAGGCATTGTGTTATTTCCAGAGGTGGAAAGTCCAGGGGTCAGAAAGTAAAAGTCCTGCCATATTTTTATTCCACCCACTGAAGCATTAATGAGATAAGTAAGTGTTTAATTGAGTGATGATTGACCATTATTGAAGACACCTGATGATAACAAGCAGAATCACCAAAGGAGAAAAATCACAATTTTTAAGTTACCATCATCGAGGTCAGGGTTTGCTTTAGTTGGGCTCTTGACCCTTGACTTTTTAATGTTTGAATTTGTTTGGGCTGCTGTAACAAACTTGTAACAGCCAGACAAGCAAAGAGAAAAATTGATCAGGTGGTGTTGGTTATATTTTCACATAATCATTATTTGATCTGAATCACTAAACTCATTCAAAGCCCAATCTCTGAGTTAGATTTACATTATTGATTACAGCACAACTGTGATTCTACAGCAGAAGATCAGCTTTCTCAATGTAATCAGAAGGATTTCTTAAAAGTTGTTCTAATTAAAACTTTTTTCTATCATTTTGGGCACACACAGACATCAAGAATCAGCGTATGAATCTCAATGACGGTGACAAGCAACATATTCTGATACACAGATCAACCCTGAACATTAGAAAACAAGCTACTAAAAAGTCACATAAAACGGAAAAAAATAAAATAGTGAGAATAAAGAAAATTACTAAGACAATTAAACTCATAATTTATTCATGCAGCAATGCATGATGGGAGCCATGGATGAATTTTGATTGGTGGCACCCAGAATGCACTGCAACATGCTTTTTGACAGTCACCACTGTTGAGATTCACAGGCTGATTCTTGATCTCTGTGTGTCTAAATGAGAACACTGTTTTTTAGAACAATTTATTAGAAATTCTTCAGATTATATTGAAAAAGCTAATCTTCTGCTGTAGAATCACAGTGCTGCTAAAATCAATAACGTAATTCTAACTCAGAGATTGGGCTCTAAATGAATTCAGTGATTCAGATCAAATAATGATTATGTGAAAACACCTGATCACTTTTTCTCTTTGCTTGTCTGGCTGTTATAATACTGTTACAGCATCCCAAACAAAATTTAACATTAAAAAGTCAAGGGTCAAGAGCCCAACTAAAGCAAACCCTGACCTCGATGATGATAACTGAAAAATTTTGATTTTTCTCCTTTGGTGATTCTGCTTGTTATCATCAGGTGTCTTCAATAATGGTCAATCATCACTCAATTAAACACTTACTTATCTCATTAATGCTTCAGTGGGTGGAATAAAAATATGGCAGGACTTTTACTTTCTGACCCCTGGACTTTCCACCTCTGGTTATTTCATGCTATTGTAATTCAGTGTGTTAAAGGCAGAGGTGGAAAGTCCAGGGGTCAGAAAGTAAAAGTCCTGCCATATTTTTATTCCACCCACTGAAGCATTAATGAGATAAATAAGTGATTAATTGAGTGATGATTGAGCATTATTGAAGACACCTGATGATAACAAGCAGAATCACCAAAGGAGAAAATCACAATTTTTAAGTTACCATCATTGAGGTCAGGGTTTGTTTTAGTTGAGCTCTTGACCCTTGACTTTTTAATATTAGGTTTTGTTTGGCGCAGTATTAGCTGCATTAAAACCAACCAGACAAGCAAAGTTAAAAGATGATCAGGTGGTGTTAGTTAGGTTTTCTCAATCATTATTTGATCTGAATCACTGAACTCATCTAGAGCCTTGAGTTAGATTTACATTATTGATTACAGCAGAACTGTGTTTCAACAGCAGAAGATCAACTATATCAATTCAATCTGAAGAATTTCTTAAAAGTTGTTCTGATTAAAAGAAAACACTCTTCATTTTAGGCACACACAGACATCAAGAATCAGCGTATGAATCTCAATGACGGTGACAAGCAACATATTCTGATAAACAGATCAACTCTGAACATTAGAAAACAAGCTACTAAAAAGTTACATAAAAACAGCAAAAAATAAAAAAAAATAAAATTACTAAGACAATTCAGCTCATAATTTATTCATGCAGCAATGCATGATGGGAGCCGTGGATGAATTTTGATTGGTGGCTCCCAGAATGCATTGCAACATTCTTTTTGACAGTCACCACTGTTGAGATTCACAGACTGATTCTTGATGTCTGTGTCTCTAAATGAAAGCAATTTTTGCTTTGGAACAACTTTTGATAAAACCTTTGAATTATTTTGAAAAACTGGAACTTCTGCTGTAGAATCACAGTGCTGCTGTAATTAATAATGTAAATCTAACTCAGAGATTGTGCTCTAAATGAGTTCAGTGATTCAGATCAAATAATGATTATGTGAAAACACAACCAACACCACCTGATCATCTTTTAACATTGCTTGTCTGGTTGGTTTTAATGCAGTTAAAACTGCCCAAACAAAATCTCTTATTAAAAAGTTAAGGGTCAAGAGCCCAACTAAAACAAACCCTGACCTCGATGATGGTAGTCATCGAGAAAGTCCAGGGGTCAGAAAGTAAAAGTCCTGCCATATTTTTATTCCACCCACTGAAGCATTAATGAGATAAATAAGTGATTAATTGAGTGATGATTGACCATTATTGAAGACACCTGATGATAACAAGCAGAATCACCAAAGGAGAAAATCAAAATTTTTAAGTTACCATCATCGAGGTCAGGGTTTGTTTTATTTGAGCTCTTGACCCTTGACTTTTTAATATTAGGTGGTCAGGTGGAGTTAGTTATGTTTTCACATAATCACTATTTGATCTGAATCACTGAACTCATTTAGAGCTCAATCTCTGAGTTAGATTTACATTATTGATCACAGCAGCACTGTGATTTTACAGCAGAAGATCCAGTTATTCAAAATAATCCAATGGTTTTATCAATAGTTGTTTTAAATCAAATATCGCTCTCATGTAGAGACACACACGTCAAGAATCAGTCTGTGAATCTCAACAGTGGTGACTGTCAAAAAGAATGTTGCAATGCATTCTGGGAGCCACCAATCAAAATTCATCCACGGCTCCCATCATGCATTGCTGCATGAATAAATTATGAGCTGAATTGTTTTAGTAATTTCCTTTATTCTCACTATTTTAATTTTTGCTGTTTTTTGCTTTAGTAGCTTGTTTTCTAATGTTCAGAGTTGATCTGTTTATCAGAATATGTTGCTTGTCACCGTCGTTGAGATTCACAGGCTGATTCTTGATGTCTGAGTGTGTCTAAAAGAAAGTTTTCTCTTTTGATCAGAACAACTTTTAAGAAAATCTTCAGATTGTATTGATAAAGTTGATCTTCTGTTGTAGAATCACAGTGCTGCTGTAATCAATAATGTTAATCTATCTCAGAGATTGGGCTCTAAATGAGTTCAGTGATTCAGACCAAATAATGATTATGAGAAAACATAACCAACACCACCTGATCATCATTTAACATTGCTTGTCTGGTTGGTTTTAATGCAGTTAGAACTGTACCAACAAAATCTAATATTAAATAGTCAAGACATTAATAGGGTCAAGAGCTCAACTAAAACAAACCCTGACCTCGATGATGGTAACTTAAAAATTGTGATTTTCTCCTTTGGTGATTCTGCTTGTTATCATCAGGTGTCTTCAATAATGGTCAATCATCACTCAATTAATCACTTATTTATCTCATTAATGCTTCAGTGGGTGGAATAAAAATATGGCAGGACTTTTACTTTCTGACCCCTGGACTTTCCACCTCTGGTTAAAGGATTAGTTCACTTTTAAATAAACTTTTCCTGATAATTTACTCACCCCCATGTCATCCAAGATGTCCATGTCTTTCTTTCTTCAGTCGAAAAGAAATTAAAGTTTTTGATATAAACATTCCAGGATTTTTTTCCATATAGTAGACTTGAATGGGCACCAAAGAGTTGAAGGTCAAAATTAGTTTCACTGCAGCTTCAAATTGTTCAAAACGATCCCAGATGAGAAATAAGGGTCTTATCTAGTGAAACCATTGCTCATTTTCTGAAAAAAATTGAAAATTATATAAGTTTTAACCAGAAATGCTCATCTTGAACTAGCTCTCTTCTTCTTCTCCTCTATTTGAAGTCCAGCAGTGTAGACGCTGCTAAGCGTAATACTGCCCTCCACAGGTCAACGTTTGAACTAATTTTTATATGCAATATGCTAGTTCAATAGTATATAACAACTAAGACCCTTATTTCTCGTCTGGGATCGTGTTGAACAATTTGAAGCTGCAGTGAAACTAATTATGACCTTCAACTGTTTGGTGCCCATTGAAGTCCACTATAAGGAGAATAATCCTGGAATGTTTTCATTAAAAACTTTAATTTCTTTTCGACTGAAGAAAGAAAGACATGGACATCTTGGATGACATGGGGGTGAGTAAATTATCAGGAAAAGTGTATTTAAAAGTGAACTAATCCTTTAATTCATGCTAACAAAACATGCTAAAATAGGGTTTCCAACTCTCCCATGTTAGCCGGGACGTCCCTTATATTAGTAATTGATTTGTCCCATACGTGACCTCCCTTGTCCTATTTATTGACTGCTACACTAATCTAACGGCCACTAACTTTCATGTATTCCAGGAGAAGTGGATGAATTGACGAGTTGTAAATAAAACATACAATTCTCTGAATTATGTTGAAAACTAACATGGCGGCACACATTGTGCATCATAGGCCAGCTAATGTGATCATTACAAAGGTTTTTAAATGACAAAAAACATTTACTTACACGTATTTGAGAATCGGAATATCAGGTAGTTGATGACAGCTAACAAGTTTGTGAATAATTTGAATAAAAAAGGAATAAAAGCGATACATCTGTCATACAGCGCTATTGTGGCTGCGGTGTGTCACATGTCAAGCATGACGAGTCGCCATGGAAATAATAATAGTGAAATATTCTAAACTAATGGTCGCCTTAAACTCATGCTGGGAGGTCAGCTAGAATATTTTAAACTTACAGGTGAATTGAAAAGGTTATTATTTTGGCTTTCTTCATTTATGTTTGTCATTCTTCAAAAAAAATATTAACAAAAACACAAAATTGAGCCGGGAAAGTTTCTGAAATTTGGTTGATTTGACACAGAATGACCCAAATGTGTTTATGTCTGATAACCTTTAAATCTTTTATACACATACTTAATGGCAGATACTGAAATGACATACAGTGTGTGGTACAGTACAAATATTTAGGGGCAGTTTCCCGGACAGAGATTAGTCCTAGTCCTAGAATAAAATGGCCCTTTAAACCAGATTAACAGAAATCTGCTTTCTCTGTCATGGTTTAAATTAGTCCTAGACTTAGTCTAGTCCAGGGTTTAATAAACTGATTTCCTGGAGGAAGAATAGAGCTACTCCAGGACTAAATTGAGGCTTAAATTAAACATACCACGAGGCAGGTTTAACTTCAGATTAATGTTGTGTTTCAAAGAAGACACATGAATTTCTTATATATATATATATATATACAGGTCCTTCTCAAAAAATTAGCATATTGTGATAAAAGTTCATTATTTTCCATAATGTAATGATAAAATTAAACTTTCATATATTTTAGATTCATTGCACACCAACTGAAATATTTCAGGTCTTTTATTGTTTTAATACTGATGATTTTGGCATACAGCTCATGAAAACCCAAAATTCCTATCTCA
>RJVU01017965.1:3357312-3378785 GCA_003731715.1 Anabarilius grahami
AAATATATGAAAGTTTAATTTTTATCATTACATTATGGAAAATAATGAACTTTATCACAATATGCTAATTTTTTGAGAAGGACCTGTATATATATATATTATATAGTGATTTATTTGTTTATTTTTTGGTGCTGTTCACTTTATTTAAACAATTTATTTTGATTTAACACCATTGTTTCTGGTTCAAATGTGATTGCTTCATGTTAAATTGACTTGAAATGGTTACTAGAACTCACTTGATGTTTTCATTTTAAAATAACATGTTTCACTCAAGTAATCCAATCAAACAAGACTTTCACTTCCCATCATGCTTTGCACTGGGCTGAATTGGGAGAGTAAATATTGAAAAAGTGTTATTTTATGCAGTTTTTTAGAAAGATGAGAATATGGAGAGACTTTTTACTGTTTAATGTTCTATTATGTAAAAGTTTTTTGTTATATTAGTGTTTTTTGGAGATTACAGTTATGGTGAAGTGTTGAGCTTGTGCTTGGGTTGAGGACCTGCTGACAAGAATTGGCTTTTTTTATATATATATATATNGACCGAGGACCTGCTAACAAGACTTGTCTGTTTAAAATATTGAAGCATCCACTATAGTAGTGCTTTGGATCAAACCAGCCCATTTCTATCAAATCAATTTCTAGACTGCCAACACCGATTATCACATGTGTAAATAGTTATGTTTAGTTTGTTGCTATGTAAGGGACAAAACAACAGCATTAATAATCATATGATTATTATATATAGAGAATTAATCTATTTAAAAATAATTCATTACAAACATATTTCCAGGCATTTATTTTTTTTCACAGCTGATATATTTAGCTTGCTTTAAAAGAAATGTCTCTTGTTTAGTAAAGTTTTTGTATTGGAGTCTATTTTGCTGCCATTGTTTTTCTTGGATTTGCTTCTGAGTTCCATGCAATTTTAAGCTTTTCTTGGTTCATTCCATGTTTTACAGGCAACCTCATGCTAATTCAGATTAGCATAGTTGGTTTTAAATTAATCTGGTTTATTTTAAATCAGGACTCCATAGTCCAGGTTTTAGTAATCTGTACTTAATCTGTGTTTCAGAAAGCCATTTTTAAAGCCATGATTAACTATTCTGGATTAAGGCCTATCCTGTCTTAATCTAAACCCTGTCCGGGAAACCGCCCCTTAGTGCATGCCTTATTCTGTCCCTTGTTTTCCTATAAATAACCATGATTGTCCCTTATTTTCCTTTCCTGAAGTTAGCAACCCAATGTAAAACATGCTAGCAACTTGTTAAATCATGTTAGCAACATGCTAAAAATGATAGCAATGTGTTAAAACATGTTAGCAGCCAGAGGTGTAAAGTTCAGGGGTCAGAAAGTAAAAGTCCTGCCATATTTTTTATTCCACCCACTGAAGCGGTGTTAAAGTTAATGAGATAATTAAGTGATAAATTGAGTGATGATTGACCATTATTACAATCTCTGAGTTAGATTTACATTATTGATTACAGCAGCACTGTGATTCTACAGCAGAAGATCAGCTTTTTTAATAGAATCCAAAGGATTTCATAAAATGTTTCGCAAAAAAAAAAGGTCATTCATTTAGAAACACTGACATCAAGAATCAGCCTGTGAATCTCAACAGTGGTGACCATCAAAAAGAATGTTGCAGTGCATTCTGGGAGCCACCAATCAAAATTCATCCATGGCTCCCATCATGCATTGCTGCATGAATAAATTATGAGCTTAATTGTCTTAATAATTTCCTTTATTGTCACTTTTTTATTTTATTTTTTGATTGGGCTCTAAATGAGTTCAGTGAATCAGATCAAATAATAATTATGTGAAAACATAACCAACACCACCTGACCATCTTTTCTCTTTGATTGTCTGTATATGATAATTCGGTTACAGCAGCCAAACAAACTCTAATATTAAAAAGTCAAGGGTCAAGAGCTCAACTAAAGCAAACACTCATCTCCACGATGGTGGCTTAAAAATTGTGATTTTCTCCTTTGGTGATTCTGCTTGTTATCATCAGGTGTCTTCAATAATGGTCAATCATCACTCAATTAATCACTTAATTATCTCATTAACTTTAACACTGCTTCAGTGGGTGGAATAAAAAATATGGCAGGACTTTTACTTTCTGACTCCTGGACTTTACACCTCTGTTAGCAGCATGTTAAAACACCCTGTTTGTCTTTTTTTCTAATATAGCCTACTGTATTGCCTTCAAAAACGGTCAAACATTAAGCTTTAAAAACTTCTTCAAACTTTCTGGTCAGGCTTTCTCATTAAGCCAATATCAAAGTTTGATATTGACTAACTTTTTTAATCTAGTTATATTCATTGTCATAATGTATTAATCAGACATATTATATTGTATATATTTCTTACTGTGCACATTCTGTGATGTCATTATAGATTTAGTTATTGTTCATTATTGCAGTTATTGAATGCACGTGAATATCTTTGCAAGTTTGGGAGAACTCAAGCTTTTGACTGTAATCAAAACAGTTTATCGAAAGTCAACAAATAAGTTGTTGTAACACAAGTGAATTATACTGTAAGAAAAGTGAAAGAAATGTTAAACTTTTTGATTTTGAAGAATAGTCAAGGAAAAAGGATAGAATGTATTTATTTTAGTCATGTCTTCTTTAACATGCATTTCCTCTGATTCCTCTTCAGAATTCAGTACGCTCTGGGCGAGAGGACATGGGTGGAGTTTTGGCCCAGCTTGGAGCAGAGCAATATAAGTGATGAGCTCAAACAAAAATACAACGGCATGTTGAGTCTCCAGCAGGATCTGCGCTTCGGCTGCGGCTAATCCGACAAAACGGCCCTAATGCCAGACTTCTGCTTTTGATAACAAAATGATAAATATTACAAAACTCTTGATAGCTTAATTTTCAATCAAGAGTTTGTTTTGACTGTTGCTTTTTTTTAGTAATTATCCTGTTACTCAGCAAATTAAATAATGTATACCAGCTTGACTTACAGTGCCATTCTTAAGGCAGTGTTGTAACGCATATATGCTTAAGTAAATTTCCATGATAAAAGAAGACTACAAAGGTCATCCATTCTGATCATCCCGCTATTCACTGTCACCAAACAAGAAACTTTTAGAGGGTACTGATTTAATATTGATGCCGAAATGCATATATTATTATAATCTTTACTTTAAAGTGACCTTATGTTGTGTGATGAGCTTGAATTATTGGAAAAATACCCTTACATAAAGTTCAACAGGATGTAAAAGAAATTAAATGAATTTTCTTCCCTGACAGCAGCATAGGGCCGGTTTACACCTGGTCAATTCATGCGTTTTCTCTGATCGGAAACCAAGACCGGTCGGTGTTCAAATGGGAACCACCAGCAGGGTGTTAAAAGTATGTCACCATTGATGAGAAACATATGCTGATTCTTCAAATTCAAAATGTCTGATCTGTGGCATGGTTATTGATAGGACTAAGTAATCAGTTTTCTTCTTGATGGTGTAAACCATATCACCTGACTGCTTTTGTTTATGGTCTTCTTTGTAACAAATCACCACAAACCTAACATAAAAACCAAGACTAACTGCCCAACTAAAGGAAACACCGGTCAACATAATGATGACCAATCATTTTTAATAAAACATCAAAATCCAACCATGTTATTTCTCAAAAATAACTGTAGATGAATGACAGAAATTAAGTCAGTCTGGTTTGTAATAAGAGAGATTTAATGTCTTGTCAGTTGATTTCATCTAAGGCTGTGGCTGAAGTCAGTTGTAGTTCTTGTGTTTCTCTTTCCTTCTGTGATTCTGCTCGTTATCATCAGGTGTCTTCAATAATCAAACAATCATCACTTAATTAACCTCTTAAGTATCTAATTAACTCTAACACTGCTTCAGTGTTACTTAAACACCCTGCTGGTGGTTCCCATATGAACACAGAGCGGTGTTGATTTAACACCAGGGAATTTACTGTGTGTTATAAGCTAAATAACATGTTATAGCCAGATATGACCGTGCTACTGCATCACACATCGCCGCAGATGAGCAGCTGAGTATCTCTTCAGCAACCCAACGTGCAAACTGCCGCATTAAACTGAAAGTAAGTTACAGATGCTCAAATCACACAATCATCTTCATTAAAAGTAATGAGACTAAATGATCTTACCAGTGGTGTTGTCACACTCTCTCCCTTCGCAGTCTTTGATTTTGAAATTAGCATTTGATCAATAAAAGCTCATATCTGTTGCTTTTGGTGACGTGAACTCTATTAAATCTGCATATAGCACGGGAATTGAAGATCAGATTTATAGTTGTTTTGCGGAGACACATTTATGAGGGCAAGTGTAAATGGAATCGCTTTGATAAATCAGATATATCCGATCAGAGGAAACAAATGAAGTGACCAGGTGTAAACAGGCCCATAGTGTTGTAATCCACATGTACACTGTTCAAAAAAAAGTACAAAATTGTACCTTTAGGGGTACAATGGTACAAAGGTACAAATTTGTACCCTTGTGATTTGTACCTTAAGAGACCAGTTTTGTACCTTTGGTGACAATTTTGTACCTTTATTTATCAGTACAAAAATTGTACCCTTGTGATTTGTACCTTAAGAGACCAGTTTTGTACCTTTGGTGACAATTTTGTACCTTTATTTATCAGTACAAATTTGTACCCTTGTGATTTGTACCTTAAGAGACCAGTTTTGTACCTTTGGTGACAATTTTGTACCTTTATTTATCAGTACAAAAATTGACCCTTTTTTTAAAAAAAAGAGGACAAAATTGGCTTTGACAGCGTATAATCGTTGACTGTGATATATATATATATATATATATATATATATATATTTTACACACGCTGAATTAAAATCAGAATTTATTAAATCCTTTTCATTTTCACATTTTACAACATTTCATTTTAAACACATTTTTAAACATTCCATATGAGTCCATCTTGCCGGGTGTTAAAAAGTAACACTGAAGCAGTGTTAAAGTTAATGAGATAATTGATTGATGATTGATTGATGATTGACAATTAGTGGAGACACCTGATGTTAATAAGCAGAATCACTGAAGAAACAACAAGAGGAAAAGAGAGAGACACAACAACTACAACTGACTTCCAGCCATTAAACATTATTACACTTATTATTAACCAGTTTGATTTGATTTCTGTCATACATCAACAAAAGTTCTTATTGAGAATTAACAGATGTTTAGATGTTAATGTTTTAATGAAAGTTTAGTTTGAAGTCACCATGATGGTGAAAAGCATTTCCTTTACTTGGGCTCTTGACTCTATTTATTAGCATTAATTCATCTCTGGCTGCTCCAACTTTGTGTTTGTATAGCACATTTGTTATGGTCAGAGATACTATGATCTGAGCTGTATTTCCCAAAAGTCAGATTCATTGTATTGACACACAGTATTAACTGGTGATAATGATCTATATTATTTAATTATAGTAAATCTGTTATCGCTTGAGATCCAGCAGAGCTTTAATAATCTGAAGGGTTTTTATGAAACACACACAGACATCAAGAATCAGCATATGACCCTCAACAATGGTGACAATCAAACAAAGTGCTTCATGTTGCAGTGCATGATGGGAGCCACCAATCAAAACTCATCCATGGCTCCCATCATGCATTGCTGCATGAATAAATTATGCAGCTGAATTGTCCTGTAATTTTCGTAGATTGTTCATGTTTGCTTTATTTTTCTGTTGTTTTGTTGTGACAGTAGCTTGTTTTGTGATGTTCAGAGTCAGTATTTTGTATTTATTTATCGTCACCATTCTTGAGAATCATATGCTGATTCTTGATGTCTGTGTGTGTTTTAACATTGAAGCTTCAATACAGAATGTATTATTCTCTAAACAAAATGAAAAGTCATACTGTTGTTGGATTTCGAACTGTAAAGTCACAGGCCTATAATCATTAATACTAAATCTACACATCAAACACATAGTCAGAGATTTAGACTCTAAACGACATCACATGACAATTATATCATCATCAAATTATATTGTGACCAGATCATATTTTCTCTGACCATAACAATTATGCTTAACAAACACGAAGTTGGAGCAGCCAGAGAAAAATTAATAATAAAAGGTAAAGAGTCAAGAGCCCAACTAAAGCAAACGCTGACCTCTTTCATGGTGACTTGAAATGAAACATTCATAAAACATTAATTAACGCCTTTTTTCTCTCTTTCCTTCAATGATTCTGCTTATTATCATCAGGTGTCTCCACTAATTGTCAATCATCACTCAATCATCAATCAATTATCTCATTAACTTTAACACTGCTTCAGTGTTAATTTTTAACACCCGGCAAGATGGACTCATATGGAATGTTTAAAAATGTATTTCGAATAAAATGTTGTAAAATGTGAAAATGAAAAGGATTTAATAAATTCTGATTTTAATTCAGCGTGTGTGTGTGTGTAAAATATATATATATCTCATTATAGTCAACGATTGTACGCTGTCAAAGCCAATTTTGTCCCCTTTTTGAAGGGTCAATTTTTGTACTGTTAAATAAAGGTACAAAACCGATCTCTTAAGGTACAAATCACAAGGGTACAAATTTGTACCTTTGAGGGTACAGCCCCAGTAACAAGCAGAGGTGGAAAGTCCAGGAGTCAGAAAGTAAAAGTCCTGCCATATTTTTTATTCCACCCACTGAAGCAGTGTTAAAGTTAATGAGATAACTAAGTGATAAATTGAGTGATGATTGAGCATTATTGAAGACACCTGATGATAACAAGCAGAATCACCAAAGGAGAAAATCACAATTTTGAAGTCACCATCACAGAGATCAGGGGTTGCTTTAGTTGGGCTCTTGTTCCTTCACATTTTAATATTAATAGTAGTTTGGGCTGCTGTAACTGAGGTATAACGGCCAGACACACAAAGAGAAAAGACGATCAGGTGGTATTGGTTGTGTTTCACGTAATTGTTATTTGACCTGTTTCTCTGAACTCATTTAGATCCCAATCTCTGAAATAGATTTACATTATTGATTACAGCAGCACTGTGATTCTACAGCTGCTCGTCAGCTTTGTCGATATAATCTGAAGGATTAGCCTGAAGGATTAATTCTTAAGTATCAGCCTGTGAATCTCAACGACGGTGACAAGCAACATATTCTGATCAACAGATCAACTCTGAACATTAAAAAACAAGCTACTAAAAAGTCACATAACAAGAGCAAAATTTAAATAGTGAGAATAAAGAAAATTACTAAAACAATTCAGCTCATAAATTATTCATGCAGCAATGCATGATGGGAGCCATGGATGAATTTTGATTGGTGGCTCCCAGAATGCACTGCAACATGGTTTATTATTCTCACCACTGTTGAGATTCACAGACTGATTCTTGATTTCTGTGTGTCCAAATGAGAACTGTTACTTTTTTTTTCTAAGAACAACTTTTGATGAAACCTTTGAATTATATTGAAAAAAAACTGGATCTTGTGTTGTAGAATCACAGTGCTGCTGTAATCAATAATGTAAATCTAACTCAGAGATTGGGCTCTAGATGAGTTCAGTGATTCAGACCAAATAATGATTATGTGAAAACATAACCAATACCACCTGATGCAGTTAAAACTGCCCAAATAAATTCTAATATTAGAAAGTCAAGGGTCAAGAGCTCAACTAAAGCAAACCATGACCTCTGTGATGGTGTCTTAAAAATTGTGATTTTCTCCTTTGGTGATTCTGCTTGTTATCATCAGGTGTCTTCAATAATGGTCAGTCATCACTCAATTAAACACTTAATTATCTCATTAACTTTAACACTGCTTTAGTGGGTGGAATAAAAAATATGGCAGGACTTTTACTTTCTGACCCCTGGACTTTCCACCTCTGGTAACAAGCCATTGTACCCCTGAAGGTACAATTATGTACTTTATTTTCTGAGAGAGTACAAAATTGTCACCAAAGGTACAAATCACAAGGGTACAAATTTGTACCTTTGTACCATTGTACCCCTAAAGGTACAGTTTTGTACTTTTTTTTCTAACAGTGTACCAGATGTGGGCCAGATCTGGGCCACACTATGTTGCTGTTTGGGTTTGAAGGGAAATGTGTATTTGTGTTTAACACAGCACATCAAGCTGAGGTTCATCACCTCGTAACACTGAGCACAAATAATACTCCACAGAAAGTTCAGAATGGACTTGGTACGTAACAAGTTTATTTTCAATGCACCTCTTTATGTTTTTGAAAACAAAAAGAGTGTATTATATAAAAGATTAATTAATGTTTGTAATAATTGTGTAAATTCACACCAAAAATATGTGAAGGCAAGAATCGTTGTACTAATATTCACCAGAATTTAAAGAATGGGCTGTGCTGTTTGTCACTATGCAAGAAAAAAACTGCTCTAAAATCAATTTTCACAGAAACAAAATATATTAAAAGGTATACAGTTGAGTTTGGACCCTGTCTGAAATGAAGTTTTAGTGAAATTAAGCTGGGAAAAGTCCTCGCACCCAATATGTTTGACATTGGTCACATTTTTTATGAAGATGTACAGTGCATCAAAATTTAATTCTTGTCAGCGGTATGTACATTCTAGGGGAAGTTATTAAATCCTGCATCTGTACTCCTAAAGTCCACAGCTCAACTGAAGAGACGCAGACGTCATAATGGAACTGGATGTTGACTGCGAGACCTGCAGCAAATGCAATGAGAGGAAACTGGACAGAGATGAAGATATTTATGCTAATAAGGAGCGAAAATTCAGCCTGTCTGTGGGTGTGTCTAATATATATATATATATATTTATTTATTTATTTATTTATTTTTTCCCACAATGTGTATACAAATTCTAATTCAAAATGTCTAATCTGTGGCATGAAGGTTCTGTTGGGGAATATACATTTTCAGTCAGTGATGAGGCTATAGGCCATTAGTTTTATTTTTGATGGTATAAAACATCACTTGATTGCTCTTTTTAATGGTCTTCTTTATAATAAACTATGTGAAACTATGTTCCATAAACACTATTACAAAGACCACAAACTAGCATAAAAACCAAAAAACAAGTCCAACTGACAAACTAAAAGAAACCCCGATCACCATAATGGTAACCAAACATTTTTCGATAAACAAACATCTAATCCTGTTAATTCTCAAAAAGAACTGTAGACGAATGAAAGAAATAAAGCCAGTCTGTTTGTAATAATAGAGATTTAATGTCTTTTCAGTTCATTTCAAGGCTGTGGCTGAAGTCAGTTGTAGTTCTTGTGTTTCTCTTTCCTTCAGTGATTCTGCTCATTATCATAAATAAATGATGTTTTATTAATGTAGTTCGGGAGGAACAAGTCAAATAAGCTATCCAATTATCACATCATCACAATCAGTAATCAACATATCTACCCAATCAGAATGAGTACAGGAATATATATAACCACAGTCAACTCACCCATGAATCCTCGACAGTTTTCAGCATCCCTCCACCACCCCGTCTCCTCACACTCACTTGGTTACTTCCTAACCTAAATAGGGGGGTCGGGGTACTGGGGGGGGTACTCTGTGTTCGGGCCAAATACCGAGCTCGGAGCCCTCTCCCCGGACAGCACGCCAAATACGTATACCATTTATTTTATCTGACTTATTTGTAAGTGTGAACTTGTGAATCAGTTTTAAAAGTGTTTGAGTCTGTATGCAGAGAGTTTCAGAGAGTTTTTTTGTGGAAATGAAAGTATTTTTCTCTGTGTTTAAATGAATAAAGTCACTTCCTGTTTAAGGTCAGCACTATTTAAAAGAAACCATGTCATTCAACCACAGAGCTCTTCTGTGAACACTTGCTGTCAGACATAAGAGAGAAAAATGGAATTAGAGGACATTTATGAAAATGTTGAAAACAATGATATTGAGGACACAACTAAACCTCGAACACTGAATCACAGCCAGGATGAAGGAAAAGATCAAAAGTGCAGTAAGTAGAAAGTTTCATTTGAAGCAGAAATGGTTTCATCGATGTTTGAGGAACTAAGAAATAATACTTGTAATATCAGTCTTTTTTCAAAGAACAATGTATCAATGCTTTTTTATTTGTATTAACATTAATTATTTTTAACTTTTTAACAAGTATGTTCCCATTATTATCATGGATTAAACATTTTTGTTAAAAAGGCCTGTGTATTATCTAAAGAAGAAATGTGGTTTGGAGACTTTATATCTCATAATATGAAGTGAATGGTTATTATTTGATATTTTATGTGTTTTCTCTCTGTTTGTCAGGAGGAAGCAGACGTTTGGTGTTGATGACAGTGTGTCTCGGGATCATTTGTGTTCTTCTGCTGGTCTCCATCATAGCGCAGCACATCTCCAACACAGCAGAGAGAGAATCTCTGTTCAAGAGTAACAAGAACACAGTCCAAGAGTTCAATCAGACCATCAACAGCTTACAGGACAATTACACTGAACTAATGACTGAAAAAGACCAACTGAAGAACAGCTTCAACTCTTTAAATCAGAAGAAACTGGAGTTAGAGAATGAACTAAGGAAGTTATCCGAGCAAGGTTTGCAAATATCGAGTTGTACATAGAAGCATTTTACAAATAATAAAAAATAGCCTAATTGTATTTGTTTGTTTATTGGAAGCAATTGGCTGTCTTGTTGTGTCCAATGAGGAGAAGAGCTGGTCTGACAGCAGGAAGTACTGCAGGGATCGTGGTGGTGATCTGGTCATTATCAAGAGTGAAAAGAAGCAGGTGAGTTCAGTGGAAAACAACCAGTTCCGAGATAATTCTGCACTGCAAAAAATGCTGTTCTTACTTAGAGTTTTTGTCTTGTTTCTAGTGAAAATATCTTAAAGTTCTTAAATCAAGAAGTATTTTCTTGACAAGTAAAAATTATTTTCTTGTTTTCAGGAAAAATAAGTCAAAATTAAGAGAGTTTTTCCTTAAAACAAGCAAAATAATCTGCCAATGGGGTAAGCAAAATAATCTTATTTCAAACCAAAAATAAGCTATATAATCTTGTTTTCAGTTTGAAATAAGCACTGTAAAAAAAAAAATCACTAAACTGAACTTTTTGAGTTATCTTTTCTTGCACTGAGTCAGTTAAGCTGTATTTATGTAGAATATTAAGTATGTTTACCCTGACAAATTTAATGTTTTTTTTACTTAATTTAATGATCTTATGCACTATAGATGACAAGATTTGCAAAGCCTTTGCAATTTGACATTCAGGAACATTGTTTTCCACAAATTGTTTTTTACGCACTCTTTCACAGCTCTGCCCATCTTTACTTCTGAGAGACTCTGCCTCTCTAATCCCTTTTATAGCTAATCATGTTACAGACCTGATATCAGTTAACTTAATTAGTTGCTAGATGTTCTCCCAGCTGAATCTTTTCAAAAAATGTCTTGCTTTTTCAGCCATTTTTTGCTCCCGTGCCAACTTTTTTGAGATCTGTGGCAGGCATCAAATTTGAAATGAGCTCATTTAGTGGATAAAAGTGTACATTTTCTCTGTTTAAACATTTGTTATGTTATCTATGTTCTATTGTGAATAAAATATTGGATCATGTGATTTGAAAGTCTATTAGTTTTCATTTTATTCAAATTTAAAAAACGTCCCAACTTTTCTGGAATTCGGGTTGTAGATAATGTGTGTGTGTGTGTGTGTGTGTGATAAAGGAGAGAAAGAGGAATCACACCTATTCCTGTATTTACTCACACACAGAGGTGCGTATCTTCATTCATCAAAGAGATGGTGTGGATTGGTTTGTCTGACATAGAGAAAGAAGGCAACATGACATGGGTGGATAATTCACCACTGAAACAAGGGTATGTGCTAAAACACTCCCATTTTTGTGTTTGTTTTTAAATTAATTTTTCTTCTTATACTTGTATGAGTGAGTAAATATTTTTAGCTCTTCAGGAACTGAATCTGATTGTATGTTATTCAGGTTTTGGGAAAAAAATGAGCCGAATGATGCAGGTGGAAAGGAAGACTGTATTGAACTGAATCCTGGAAAAACTGTCCTGAACAACTGGAATGACATCCCATGCTCAAATATGAGAAAATGCGTTTGTGAGATTTAGAATTCAGTCTTTAATTTTCACACCTTTTTAATAATAATTTGATTCTAAAAATACTTGTTTCACCTTAACATTTTTATTGTGATTTTCATTCTTAGTAAAGGTTCCTGTCAGCAAAGCTGTCTTACAATTATTATTACTGGTTTCAATTTTTATGTATCTTATTTTTTATTTTATGTATCTTCCAGTGTATAAAAAAGTAATTTCTTGGTTTTCTAGATTTCTCACTGCAGTAATAACAACTGAAGACATCCTGAGAAATGCTTTCTAAAATAGATTTCCTGTGAATTATCTACTTTTTATCTTTTTATGAAATCATTGTAGTTGCTTCAATTTCTGGTTCCTGTCCTCTTTTTTTATTGTGCTATCCAAAGAGTAAAATATGCATATTTTTCTGGGAATAATTTGAGATTAATGCTGCCTTCACATGCTTTCAAACAGAGGGCAGTGGGCAGAACTATTAAGCACTCCGAAATGCCATTGGCTAGCACTCACCTATCACCAAATCGCTGAACACAGACGTCATTAATATTTATGAGCCCAACACTCTGCCAGATATTTAGTGTGATACAGACACATCATGAAGAGCTGCTGACAATATGCTGTTTCTCAGAGGGACGATGTCTTTGATTATATTACAATTTGATATTTCTGAAGTGATAAAATTAGATTTTTAGTAACATTTAGTGATTTTTAACCATGAATCATCTCATTTTTACAGAAACGCCTGAATGATTGATAATGTCTCATGCACCACCACCAGCCACTGATAGCCTATTGCTCTCCTAAGTTCTTATTTAATATGAAAAATACCAATTTTTTGTATTCAAACATGGTTGCCAAGTAATAGTTCTTTCATAGTTCTCTCTTCTCTGACTGTTCTTAAAACTGCTTTCAAATGATATCACATATGTGTCTTTTGTTTTTATTTTGGCTATGGTTTCTTTTTTGTTTGTCAGCAGGAAGTAGATATTTCAGATTGCAGGTCAGTTACAGTGATCTGCTGCTGAAAAATTTCAGCTGCAGACCAACTTCAGCTCTTTGAGTCTGAAGAAGTTGGTGACCCGATTCAGTGACAACTTATGAAAGAAATAAAGTCAAACTGGTCTGTATAAGTGAAACTGGTAAAGCTGTTTTTGGAGTTTTTTTAATCCTCCTCTGCTCAGATCTTGAGAGATGTCATTGATTTGATTTGTAGTTGATGTTATAGTTGAAATCTGATCAATTATTGTTTGCAGTAGAAATTCATTTAAATGGGAATAATAATTGCAATTACAATTTACAATTGACATTAAATAATTTAAATAAAACAATTATTTATTTGGTGAATTAATAAAATAAACCACATTAGGTTACATGAACATGAACTTTGGTTTTGAAAACTATTGAACAACTGGACCTCGAACACTGAATCACAGCAAGGATGAAGGAAAAGATCGAAAGCACAGTAAGCTGAAAATTACTTTAAATTAGAAATGTTGCAAATGATATTGTTATTGGTGTAACTAATGTCTGAGGAAGTGTCAAGTACATGTTCAATTTTTGTTTTTCTAAGAACAATATGTCATTGTTTCTGCTTGTATATTTAATGTATCCATTTCATCTACCTTTTCAATATGTTCATCTTTAGATATTTTAGGTTTGTGTGAGTGTCTGTTTATGAATGAGAGGAATCACACTTATTCCCGTTTTTATTCACACAGAGATGCACCTAACTTCATTATTCAAGGAGAGAGTGTGGATCGGTTTGTCTGACATTGAGAACGAGGGTGACTTAAAATGCGTGGATAATTCACCACTGAAATCAAGGGTAAGTGCAAAAACATTCACATAAAACTGCTGTGGATGGATTTAAGTTCTTTTTATTCACATTTAAAATTTAGATAATCACAGCCTTCATGAAAAAAATGAAATTATATGATAAAAATTGTTCATAATGTGTTTTATTAAAAGAGAAAGCAAATAAACTCGAAAGCAGTTTCACAGCACTCAATATCTTAACGCTGAATAATAGGGTGAATCAGGGCAATCTAAAACACTTTACACTTCTATACTGTGATTGTCACTTCAATAAACCAGATCAACAAATGAGATATGATAACAGCTAGAATAAGGTCATACTGACATAGAGCTGCTTGTGATGGAGCAAGACATGAACACATCAGATGTAAAGTGTGCAGCATCACCCTTTCACATGAAAGCAGTTCATGCAATTAAATCAACTGATATTGTCAGGACTTGTAATAATGAATTATGTGATAGGAGTCATATTCACAAAACATCTTAAGGCTAAAAGTAGCTCCTAACTTGCTGATTTAGGAGAACTCTTAGTGGTAAGATGTGAAAACGGCCCCAGAATAAGATTGAAATATACGCATGATGAAACCCTATTTCTCACAAATCCCTTTTCTCATCTGAGAGCATCTGAGATCATTCCAGTTGTTCAGGGTGTGTTTTGTAGGATTCAGTTCAATGCAGTCCTCATCTCCACCACGATAGTTATTCGGCTCACCTTCGAGCCAAAACCTGAATAAATTGTGTCCGATTTTTTAATTATTCAAAACCACAAACGATCAACCAAAGTTTATATCCCTTCAGAAAATAACAACTAAAGAATGTCACAAGCAATTCATAAATCATCAGTACTTGCACTTGCACAATGACAGTTTCAAGAGTATATTTAGTACAGTAGCTCAAGCAGAAGCGAAACTGCTGAAAAGTAAAAAACATTATTATTATTATTTTAAAAATGTATTTATTTATAGGGAGTGTATTTTGGGTTTTGCTGATTGGTTTTGTGATAAAGCTGTTTTCAGAAAATTTCGGGAAGATTTGATGTTTTTAATTTTTAAAAACGAGAATCAAGAACAAATAAATACACATGATTTTCTGTGAGTGTTTTTGCACTTACCCTTGTTTCAGTGGTGAATTATCCACCCATTTCATGTTGCTTTCATTCTCTGTGTCAGACAAACCGATCCACACACCCTCTTTGAGGAATGACGTTATATGCCTCTGTGTGAATAAAAACAGGAATAAGTGAGATTCCTCTTATTCATGAACACAGGCGGTTACAAACCGCATTTCAGCAGAATCCCCCCCAACACTGCATATTTTAAATCTAACAACCGTTTCAGGTCTTGAATTCGCTACTAATTAGCTGATGACCTGAATCAGGAGTGTTTGTTTAATTAGACATGGAAAATGTTCAGTGTTGTGGGAGCTCCAGGAACATGGTTGGGAAGCTCTGCATGAACAGACTCTCACACAAACTCACCTGCTTCTCTTCAGTGTTGATAATGACCAGATCAGCTCCTCGATCCCTGCAGTACTGCCTGCTGTCAGACCAGCTCTGCAACTCACCGGATATGAACAAACCATCTGGACCCCACAGATATCCTAATAGAAACACAACTTTTTAAAACTGTATACATAAAATAAGACAAAAAAAAAAGAAAAAAGAAAAGAAATGCACACAAAAACAAACCTTGTTTAGAAGTGCTCTGAAAGTGCTGATATATAATGGCAGCAATCAGAAGAAGACAAAGGATCCCGAGACACACTGTGATCAGCACCAAACATCGACTTCCTGCCAAACAGGAACAAAACACAAATATTATTAAGTCTAAAGTCTCAATTTATTTATAAAGCACAATTAAAAACAACTACCGTTGACTAATGTGCTGTACAATGATGTAAAAGACTTATAAAAACGTGTATACAAACCAAGCAAACATCAGACAACAAACAACATCACAAGTCATAGGCCTCAGTGAAAAAAATATGTTTTTAACTTTGATTTGAAGATATACAGCTATGGAAAAAATTAAGAGACCACTCCAAGTTCAGAAATCAATGTCTTAATTTTTTCCATAGCTGTATAATGTTGGTGCAGTTCCAATATGGATGGGTAGCGTGTTCCAAAGTTTAGGTGCGGCTATGGCAAAAGCTCGATCACCCCTAGATTTTAATCTAGACTTTGGAACAGTTAACCGACTCTGGTTGGCGGACCTAAGAGTTCTTTCCGGACGATATTCACACAACAGATCTGAGAGATAAAGGGGAGCGAGGCCATTGTAATCAAAAACACTATTAATGAATACACTCCATATTGTCAGTTCTGTCATGGTAAATTTCCGCTACAAATGCTATAGCAAACAACAGGCAAGTATTTGAGAGTTGAGAAGCAAGCTTAATGGCTACTGATAGAGCAGAAACACATCAGCTGTGCTATATAGAGAACGATGTGATTACGAGCAGGTTGACCTATCAGCCTGCGCCCTCTAGAGCTTCATGACAGAACTATATTTATATTTAGAAGTATATAGATACAGTACAGTCCAAAAGTTTGGAACCACTAAGATTTTTAATGTTTTTAAAAGAAGTTTCGTCTGCTCACCAAGGCTACATTTATTTAATTAAAAATACAGTAAAAAACAGTAATATTGTGAAATATTATTACGATTTAAAATAACTGTGTACTATTTAAATATATTTGACAAAGGAATTTATTCCTGTGATGCAAAGCTGAATTTTCAGCATCGTTACTCCAGTCTTCAGTGTCACATGATCCTTCAGAAATCATTCTAATATGCTGATCTGCTGCTCAAGAAACATTTATGATTATTTTCAATGTTGAAAACAGTTGTGTACTTTTTTTTTCAGGATTCCTTGATGAATAGAAAGTTCAAAAGAACAGCATTTATCTGAAATACAAAGCTTCTGTAGCATTATACACTACCGTTCAAAAGTTTGGGGTCAGTAAGAATTTTTATTTTAATTTTTTTGAAAAGAAATTAAAGAAATTAATACTTTTATTCAGCAAGGATGCATTGAATCAATCAAAAGTGGCAGTAAAGACATTTATAATGTTACAAAAGATTCGATTTCAGATAAACACTGTTCTTTTGATCTTTCTATTCATCAAATAATCCTGAAAAAAAATATTGTACACAAATATTTTGTACAATTGTACACATTAAATGTTTCTTGAGCAGCAGATCAGCATATTAGAATGATTTCTGAAGGATCATGTGACACTGAAGACTGGAGTAACGATGCTGAAAATTCAGCTTTGCATCACAGGAATAAATTACTTTGTGAAATATATTCAAATAGAAAACAGTTATTTTAAATTGTAATAATATTTCACAATATTACCGTTTTTACTGTATTTTTAATTAAATAAATGTAGCCTTGGTGAGCAGATGAAACTTCTTTTAAAAACATTAAAAATCTTAGTGGTTCCAAACTTTTGGACTGTACTGTATATATATATACATACATATATATACAGATATAATTTATTTTATTTATCCTTTATTTAACCAGTATGATCCCAATTAGATATTACAATCTCTTCTTCCAGGGATTCTTGGTCAAGACGGCAGCACACATAGTTTCACAAAGAAAACAAGGACAAAAGTGTGCTCAAACAAAATACATTTAAAAGTATTCAAAGGTGACAAAAAACTCCAGTTTATGTATGTTTTGCAAGTCTTTCCATGCCCAATGTGGCATAAAAGGAAAAGCATACCATAACTGTTTGTATAAAAAGCTGAGAGTTTTGAAATATAAGAAGGTAACTTACCTAAAATATATATATCTAAAAAATGAAATTTAAAATCAAACTTTGTAAGTATTTATTTATTTTTTTTGTAAAATATTCAAACAAGAACATATGCTGAAATAGTAAAAAGAAAACAATATATATATGTGTTAATATAAAAATATAAAAGCAGAAATATTGACATATTTGTCTTGGAAACAATGATTAAAATCTAACAGTTATCATTTCCTGAAACCTCCTTGATGCCTCAAATTAAATGCTTTGCTTACTGCGATTTTGAGCTCTTCCTTCATCCTGGCAGTGTCTTTGGAGTCCAGTTGTGTTCTTATTATTTCTAAATTTATTATCATAAAGCTCTAATTCCATTATTTGTTCTTGGGTCTTGCAGTACATCTTGACAGAGCTGTGGTTCTTAGAATGATGCCTACTTGAAAGCTAAACGTCTCAGCCTTTCCTGTCTTTGTTTCTCTCTGGTCTTGGCTGATGTAAACTGTGTTTATAAACAGATTTGTTATCAGATTCAGAAAGAGCTTTATTGCCAAGAGTGTTTGTGCGCACGCACGGAATTTACCCTAATAGTGAAGCTACCAGTGCACACACATAACAAAACACAATAACATTTAAGAATAAAACAAAGTATAAAGTCACAGATTTAGACAGAATAAACACTTACAGATAATCAACTTATTTTCAGTATTGTGAATAATAATATGAACAAATAGGACTAAACGATTTTACAAAGATATTGCACTAAATTGTGGGGTATTGCACTTGGAAGGCATTTAACTGTTCAAGAGAAAAATAGCCCGTGCGAAGAAACTGTTTCTGTGCCTAGATGTTCTAGTGTCCAGTGATCTGAGGCATTATCTGAACGGCAGTTCAAATAGTTTCTGGCTGGGGTGAGTGGAGTCCGTGTCTTTTGCAATATACTATTTATACAAAATATACAATATATGTACAATATACGTATTAATATGCTTAAATATAAAGGCTACTATTTATTAAAAGCAGGCTTACATAAAAGAAAAGGCTTTTGTATTGATTAAGTAGATCTGCTCAATCCTGGATAAAGTGAGAATCACATATTTTTTTTTTTTTAATAGAGGCCACAATCCTCCAACGATTCTGAATAGACAACTAAACAAAATAACGTAATTTACTATAAATTGTTAATTAAAATTATCTAATTATTTTAAAAAAATGGTTTGAGTGAATGATTCAATGACTCAAACACATTACTGGATGAATCAGCATTTTTTTATCAAATCTCTTGAATGATTTAATGACAAACACATTTTTATCAGTCACTTGTCGCCACCTACTGGTGTAACAATGTAATTGATACAATCTTTATTTGAAGTGTCAAGTTACTTTCAAAAGTTGATTTATTTTGATCGCTTCCGTAGACATCAGTGTTTATATCCCAACAATAAATTTGTATCCCAGTACTTCTGTGATAATCTGAATTATTGTAAGACAGACACAATGATAGTGTGTGGTTAAAAAAGACTGTTAGTGAAGCTATATCTATTTATGACAACTGTTCTCTCTGGCTAAATTACATAAAAAAAAAGTTTAAAAAAAGTTTTAATGTCCCAGACCCCCATAATGCCCAGAAAAAAGACCTTGGGGGTCCCCTGGTTTTTTAATAAAACTAGAATACTAGAAACATAATATATAATATATATAACAATATATTTTTTTTTAATCAAATTGTTCCGCTGCTGCTCCCAATTTCATAAAAAGCTACTCCAAATTAGGTTTGCATATATCGGTTTCTGAATGGACGGTTTGGATTGTTTGACAAACGCTAACGTTCGAGAGCGCATTTCCTGTTCACATCCGTGACAAAACAGTTGATTATTTACGAACGAAAGCTCACATAAACGTAAAAATTGTCTCATCTGAAAGAAAATATCCTAAGCTAAAAGATGATATAGTGTGACTGAATGAAGCAGCCCTTATTGAAAGTGCGGGGGTCTATTTCTGTCTTTTCAAAACTGCAGGGGTCCTGACCCCCCTGTCCCCCGTGTCAATGGCGCGCCTGTTCGTAACTGTCAACGTGACGAGATAAGAAACATTAACGAAGCCGTTCATCAGGCATACAATTAATAATGAATGTGCATGGGCACTCTGAAACAAGCCCAACACGGCTGAGAAGCATATGGCAACGGAACAAATCAAGGAGATGCGCTGAATGAAAATGCACATAACATTCACTCTCTGACAGTAGATGGCGCTGATGGTACATGCAGCCGTAAGCCGTAACAAAGCAGCTGCTGTACTTTGTATTTTCTAAACATCATTTAAATATGCTGTTGGGGGTTGCAACAAACCAACAGACGTAAGTCGAATGCATATGGCTGTCACGCTGGCAGCTCATAATTTTATTTCATTTTATTTTATTTGAGATGTGCGCAGTGTTCAAATTGTCAAAACTCTTGGGGGTCAAAGAAATTGTTTGTTCTTCATTGAACAAGAGCATTTTTTTTTTTTTTTGACAAAATAATTTTCCAGAACATTTGATTTTCTCTCTCATTTCCCATGTGTTTTCCAGGCCTGAAAAATTGTTTATTACTTTTCCAGGTGTTCTAGGTTTTCTAGGACGCATGGGAACCCTGTCTCTCTCAGTTCAGCTTTGGCCAAAGGGATGGAAAACAATCATACAGAGAAGTGTTAATTTAAGTTTTCAGCTTTATTGTAAAATTATCAGGGTTTATACAGACCACTTCACACACAACACGGATGCACTCCACCCACACAGAATCCTGTTTGTACAGATCTTTGCTCGCCAAGCAATTTCCCTTCATTAACAGAGTATCCTTATAGTTCCTCTGCACATTTGCAGAAGGAATGTGGAATATTAGTTTCAGAGAAACAACAGATTATCTTTTCATAGGATAATGGAACACTTAATCCATAACAACTTAATAAGTTACATTGTATGCTTCTTGTTTATGCATTCATGATATTCATTTAGTAGTTTTTTAGTTACTTGTCTATGTTTTTGTTAATAAAAAATATTGTATTTACTAAAATCAATCAACATCACAAATCTAGAAAAGGTTTTAACATTTTTATTTAAAAGAAAATAAATAAAGGTGCAGTAAGCAATTTTTGAAAAACACTGTTGAAAGTGTATAGGACAGAGCACCACAACAAACTTGTACCCAATCAGTAGTAGGGGGCGTGTCCACTCATGATGGGGGAGGAGAGAAAGTGAGCCAATCAGCAGTAGGGAGGGTGTGTCCTGACAAATGGGGGAGGAGAAAGAGTGAGCGAGAGTGAGATTTGAAGAAAGACTGTAAGTTTAGATGGCTGAGAGCCATTAGAAAAAAAAATCTCAGATGAATATGACTGGAAAAAGAAGTTATGATCAGGCAAGAGTTTTAGGACCTGCGGTAATAGAAAAGTTATGTGAACTCAACAACTGAAACAGAACTCAGATTGAATGAGTTATAGTAAATTTATAGTTACCAGCATGATAATTGTATACTAATTGTTTGATTAAGTGATTAATTAAGTGATGATTGAGCGTATTAAAGACACCTGCTGTTAACAAGCAGAATCACGGGGGAAAGGGGAACAAGAAGAACGGAAAAATCTTCTAAAACTTAGGATAACCTCCCAACTATGGAGTCAATATAATGCCACATATATTTGAAAAAGAATAAAGTAAATAAATAAAGTTTTGCAAAATAAAAATAAAGTATTGAGCAAAAAAAAGGTTGCTTTGGAAAGAAAAATAAAGTATTGAGAGTAAAAATACGTTTTGCAAATAAAAAAAAATCAATGACTGCTGTAAAAGAAGCGCATCTCTGCAACCTATTTTGTTTTTCTGAGATGATTTTC
>RJVU01017965.1:3378853-3397292 GCA_003731715.1 Anabarilius grahami
CACCTACTAATTAATTTGCAACGCTCCTTTTATTCTGTGTTTCAGTCATGTGTGAGTTCCCGCTTCACTTCTCTGTCCGTTTCAGTTCATGGCATTGTTTTGACACGGGGGCGGAAACAGATTCATTTTGCACCCCTGAAAGGAACTGTATTCTATGGGCGCTTCATTCGTGTGGTTTCCAAAAGATTATTGGAGTTTAAGGTTTCTTTATATTTCCATCAGGAAAAACTCCAGATTGTACACAAATGTGACCCTGGACCACAAAACCAGTCATAATTCGCACTGGTATATTTGTAGCAATAGCCAACAATACGTTGTATTGGTCAAAATATATTATTTTTCTTTTATGCCAAAAATCATTAGGATATTAAGTAAAGATAATGTTTGATTTTTGATCATGTTTGATCACATTTAGATTTTTTTGCACCCTCAGATTCCAGATATTCAAATAGTTGTATCTCCTATCCTAACAAACCATACATCAATGGAAAGCTTATTTATTCAGTTTTCTGTTTTAAAAAATGGACCCTTATGACTGGTTTTGTGGTCCAGGGTCACAAATTATGATCATCACAGATCCTGAGCATCATGATCAGTAACACCCTCTCTACTAGATGTAAACAGTGTGACACAGAGCAGAGTATTTGCCCAAAGCAAATACTACCCATTATATTATATAATCAGTTATACGGTCTACACTGGAGGACACGATTCACAGAGAGTAAACTGATGCCGTTTTACTTCTGAAATACTACGCGCACTTGGATAAATGATTTGCACACTTGCTTTGACGCATCCAGATTATACAGCCTCACACAGAGTAGACACGGTGTAAATAATGGCACAACGGCTAATTTTGCCTTTTAAAGCACAATCGCGGTTACAAATATAGGATATAATATCATGTATAATACCAAATATGAGCCCAAATGTCCATGAGTGATGTGACAGTACGAGCCTCAGCATCACTGCAGTGTACGCTTGCTGGGGTTTGCATAATGCAAATAAAAATTTTGCAATGCTGAAAAATACATCTTTGCATTTATTTTGGATGCTGTAATTAACTCAAAAACTATTAAGTCTGACTCATATGAAATATTATTTGTGTGATCAAGTGTTGTCTGCTGGTCATTTCACTTTTAAATGCATGATACCCTATAAGCAAAGTTATGTCCAGAAGACGTCTTGGCACACGTTGAAAAGAGGAGCCAGAATGAAAGTTTTTATGATGTTTATTTCTTGACATCTTCTGAACGTCCGATATAGAAGTTCATGAAACCCCTATACAAGTAAAAAACAAACAACAACAAAAAACATCCATAGACAGTAAAACACACGTTCACACCTTTAGGGGGCAGTCGTGGCCTAATGGATAGAGAGTCGGACTTGTAACCCAAAGGTCATAGGTTCGAGTCTCAGGTCCGGCAGGGATTGTCGGTGAGGGGAGTGAATGTCCAGCGCTCTCCCCACCCTCAATACCACGACTGAGGTGAGACCCTTGAGCAAGGCACCGTACCCCCAACTGCTCCCCGGGCGCCGCAGCAATGGCTGCCCACTGCTCCGGGTGTGTGTGTTCACTGCTGTGTGTGTTCACGGTGTGTGTGTTCACTTGGATGGGTTAAATGCAGAGCACAAATTCCGAGTATGGGTCACCATACTTGGCCACATGTTACGTCACTAAAGTCACTAATTAGACAACTTATAATCTGTAAATCACACTTCTTCTTCTTTTTTTTTTTTTTTTAATAATTATTCTATAAGATTAGCTCAAGTGTCTCAGTACCGTCTCCTCACAGCAAGAAGGTCTCTGGTTTGAGTCCCAGCTGAGCCAGAAAGTCTGAGCCCAAAGACTGTTCTGCCAGTTTCCCTTAATTACCCAGACCAGAACAAAAGAGTTGTATATATATTACACAAATATTTTTGGGATTTCTTGGACCAACTCTCATGCCCCAAAGGGTTGAACCTGGTTTCGGGGGAGAAGAGCAATGATTATCAGATATCTTGAAGGACCACCCAAAAAAGGCTTTCACATAATATGGTGAATATCTGGTGAGACCATTTTATCAATCACACTGAGACAAAATGATACCGAACATGAACAGGAAAGAACAAGATATTCACAAGATACATCAAATATTTTTTTATCAACATTCTTAGTGAACTTTCAGTGACTTGATTCAGCGGGAAAGGATCTCCCTCCCTCCATAGATGGGTGAGGTGAGAAATCTGGGCAAGGTGTTCCTTATTCTCCAGATGAATGAGTTGTATTGTTCTATAGCACAATGTTTGATTTCATGTTCTGTCTTAGCAGGAAACCCAGTCTTACAGTACAGACCACAGCTCATCTGTGAACACATAGTGCTACTGTATTGCAAGACTGCGAACAAATGATGAAATCAGGCAGGTATACTTTAAACACAGTTACTGGAGGCACAACTGAAGCTCAAACACAGAGTCTCTGCCAGGATGAAGGAAAAGCTCGAGTGCGCAGTAAGCAGAAATTTATTCTAAAGTTGAGACGGAGTTGGTAATTGAGCAATAATGTTTCTTTTTTTGTTTGTTTTTTTAAAAAAAGAAAACTTGCATAGAATTTCAGTCATTGATTCAATAAAATTTATTAATTTTCTATTTAAATTATAAGCATATGTTCTTGTTTGCATATTTTACCACCAATTACAGATATTTACAATTATGAAATTATTTATCTAAAGACAAATACTTGGAAAGGTTGATTAAAGGGTGAATAATATGTGAATGGTTATTAATTGATAATTGTGTGTTTTTTGTCCCTGTTTGTATGGAGGAAGTAAATGTTTGGTGTTGATGACAGTGTGTCTCGGGCTCATTTGTGTTCTTTTGCTGGTCTTCATCATACTGCATCACATCTCCAACACAGCAGAGAGAGAATCTCTGTTCAAGAGTAACAAGAACACAGTCCAAGAGTTCAATCAGACCATCGACAGCTTACAGGACAATTACACTGAACTAATGACTGAAAAAGACCAACTGAAGGACAACTTAAACTCTTCAAGTCAGAAGAATCTGGAACCGCAGACCAGTGCCAAAGATCTCACTGCTGAGAAAAGCCAGTTACGGAGAAGCTTTGATTCTTTGAGTCAGAAGAAACTGGAACTGGAGACCAGAGTTAAAGATCTCACTGCTGAGAAAAACCAGTTACAGAGAAGCTTTGATTCTTTGAGTCAGAAGAAACTGGAGTTAGAAAGAAATGTCACATCTTTGAGTGAAGAACTAAAGAAGGAAAAATCTAAACAAGGTCAGTACAAATATGTTTTTAAGTATCTTATTTTTTTCATACCTTTCTTTTCTTTAGTGTGTTAAAAGGTAGTTTCTGTTAGGAAATCTGTCTGGTCCTGTTTGTTTGTTCAAATCCGATGAGTTGAAGAGCTGGTCTGAGAGCAGACAGTACTGCAGGGATCATGGTGGTGATCTGGTCATTATCAACACTGAAGAGAAGCAGGTGAGTTTGTGTGAATGTGTTTATTTGTTAAAGGAGAAATAAGGGGATCACACTTATTCCTGTTTTTATTCACACACAGACAATCATATCTTCATTCATCAAGGAGAGAGTGTGGATTGGTTTGTCTAAGATTGCAAACAAGGGCAACATGAAATGGGTGGATAATTCACAACTGAATACCATGTAAGTGACAAAACACTCACAGAATGTATCTTAAACATGAAACAATCACAACCTCTAAACAACAACTGAAGACACAACTGTTCAACAAACACCAAAACCAAAGATTTTTTTTAGCAAAACACAAAACAACACTTCTCTCTATTACTTTTGCTTCAGTTCTAAGTTTACTCTTGCCATATGTTATTCAGGTTTTGGTATGAACAGCCAAATAATGCAGGTGGAGATGAGGACTGTGTCGAACTG
The DNA here is from genome assembly GCA_003731715.1 of Anabarilius grahami. Taxonomy (NCBI): domain Eukaryota; kingdom Metazoa; phylum Chordata; class Actinopteri; order Cypriniformes; family Xenocyprididae; genus Anabarilius; species Anabarilius grahami. The sequence goes on from RJVU01017965.1 coordinate 3,382,758, forward strand.
ATGCCTTTAGACACCATCAAGAACTGGAACGATCTCCCATGCTCTGAGAAGAGAAAGGGGATTTGTGAGAAATAGGGTATTGTCATGTTTTTAACTGTATTATTTTATGGAATTAAACTTATTGTGACAGTACAAATTCTGAATGAGGTCTCCGCTACTTTATTTAAACTGCTTTTATTATATCAATTTAATTTTAGCATTTTATAAAATATACAAAACCACAAATGGAAATTAATAAAATGAAAATGTCAAAATATATGTATATATAGATAAAGAGTTTGTGAAAGAAAAAAAAAAAGTTGTGTGTTGTGAATATTTGTACACTCACAAACTTCAACAATCAGCATATGAAACACAACAATGGTGACATGCTTCATGCCAGCATACAAAACTCCTTTATTCATGCATTTCAACATGAATAAATTATGCTGCTGAATTATTTTACTATTTATATATGATTTGTTTTTATTGTCACCATTGTTGTGGTTTGTATGATGAGTGTTGATGTCTAAATGAGTCTCAACTAATACAAAAGAGTTTGTGTTGATGGCTGAATTTATTTTTTTTATTTTTATTTGTATATCTTTGTATTAACAACTTATAAGTTTGAGTAAAACATTCTTGAGAAATGTAAGGCAATCGTTTTTCCTCATGTTTTCTAAGTACACTCAACAAATTACATTTTACAATGTATATTTTTACAATATATGAAAAGCAGCAATTCCTTATGTATTATTCAATATTTTATAATATATTAACACAATATATTATTTCATATATTTTTCAGTATATTTAAACGATTTAATATATTGATCATAAATATATGAAAGTACATTTTCATTATGCAAGGGATGCATATAAAGCCCGTTCTTCCAACTTTAATTTCAAGCAATCAAACAAGATTTATTTGTGGTCCTAAACATTTTAATAAGTTACAAAAAAAAAAAAAAAACGCAAACTGACATAAAAAAGTAAAGAGTCAAACTGCCTAACTAAAGGAAACATTGATCACCATAATGGTGACCAAGCATTTTCAATAAACCTCTATTAATTCTCAACATGAACTGTAGAAAAGTGACAGAAATATAGTCAGTCTGGTTTCTAATGAGAGGGATTTTATGTCTTTTCAGTTGATCCCATCTAAGGTTGGCTGAGAGTCAAAGCCTTGGATGAAACATCACAGTTCTTGTGTTCCTTCAGTGATTCTGCTCATTATCATCAGGTGTCTTCAATATTTGGACAATTATCACTCAATTAATCACTTAAGTATCTAATTAACACTGCTTCAGTGTCACTTTAACACACTGCTGGTGGTTCCCATATGAACACAGAGCGATGTTAATTTTACCAGTGCGGAATTTACTGTGAGTAGTTGCACGTACTCTAAAAATTTGGTTTCAGTTTAAGAAGCGTTTTGATTTGCAGGCAGCCTCTATTTTGGGCCCTATTGTTTCCAACTGTTCCTGTTTCCTCCGCCCTATCAAGTCAAGTCAAGTCGAGCTTTATTGTTACATGTGGTGCTACATGTGGTGACATACAGTGGAATGAAATCTCATGCCTCACAGGACCACGGTGCTACATAAATACAGACAGTATAAACCTATACACAACTAACCTACTGAGAGAGTCCGACCATACATATACTATATATAAATAGTTACTATAATGTGGATTCTGCATTCCTTGTTTGGCAAGAGAATGGTATCAGGCTCTTTTTGCTCTTTTGAAGAGCTTGAATGTTGTTTTGCTTTGCCTAGATCCCCTTTTTTTCAGATTTTAGCAAATCAGAAGCTTCATAAAGAAAGTATTTAACTCCTTTCCAGGGCTTCCACCCTTCCTCACCCACCCAAACGCTGTTTGATTTAAATCGAAACAGCAAAGGGCTTATTTCATGTATACATAAGATCCACACAATTTAGATTGTGCCTGCGCCACTCTTAAAACAGATGTATTAAAAACAACACAACCTGTGTTATATTTTAACACACCTGTGTGTCTAGTTAAGGACAACACATTTTGTGTTACTTTTAACTCAACCAGTGTGTTATTTTTTCTTAATACAGGCATAAAATATTTAACACACTAATGAGAGAGAGAGAGAGAGAGAGAGAGAGAGAGAGAGAGAGAGAGAGAGAGAGAAACAACACTGTGTCCAACACAACATGTGTTAACTATCATCCACTCTGTGTTCGGGCCGATTACCGAGCTCGGAGCCCTCTACCCGGACAGCACGCCAAATACGTTTACCAATTAATATACCTGACTTATTTGTAAGTGTGAACTCGTGAACACAGTAAATGTGTCAGGAAGGTGATCTGCTGTTAACAAGCAGAATCAAAGGAAAAAATCACAATTTTTAAGCCACCATCGTTGAGATGAGTGTTTGCTTTAGTTGTGCTCTTGACCTTTGATTTTTGATATTAGATTTTGTTTTTGGTTGTTGTAACAGCTAGTTAAGCGAAGGAAAAAAGTTAATCAGGTGGAGTTGTTTATGTTATCACATAATCAATATTTGATCTGAATCACTGAACTCATTTAGAGCCCAATCTCGAAGTTAGATTTCCATTGTTGATTACAGCAGCACTGTGATTCTACAGCAGAAGATCAGATTTTCCATATAATCTGAAGGATTTTTTCAAAAGTTGTTCTGATTTTTAGGCACATAGAGACATCAAGAATCAGCCTGTGAATTTCAACAGTGGTGAGAATAATAAAGCATGTTGCAGTGCATTCTGGGTGCCATCAATCAAAATTCACCCATGGCTCCCATCATGCATTGCTGCATCAATAAATTATGAGCTGAATTGTTTTAGTAATTTCCTTTATTCTCACTATTTTTTTTTTCTTTCTGTTTTGTCTTTTTAGTAGCTTGTTTTCTAATGTGATCTGTTGATCAGAATATGTTGCTTGTCACCGTTGTTGAGATTCACAGGCTGAGTCTTGATGTCTGTGTGTGCCTAAAAGAAAGATTTTTTAAGAAATTCCTTTGAATTATATAGCTGATCTTCTGCTATAATCAATAATGTAAATCTAGCTCAGAATTTGGGCTTTAAATGAGTTCAAGACCCATAATGACTATGTGACAACATAATAACACCTGATCACTTTTACTTGTCTGGCTGATATAACTCAGTTACAACAGCCCAAACAAAATTAATATTTATAAGTTAAGGGTCAAGGCAAACCCTGATCTCCATGATGGTAACTTAAAATTGTGAATTTCTCCTTTGATTCTGCTTCTTAACAGCAGATCACCTTCCTGACACATTTAATGAGTCAAAATGAACACAAGTCATCCACCAATGAAGAAAGAGGCACAAACTTGCTTAACGGCTTGCGGAGTGACGTAGCAGCAATGTGATTGGATGATAGTTTAACACAAGTTGTGTTGGACACAGTGTTGTTTCTCTCTCTCTCTCTCTCTCTCTACACATGATCAACTTAAATTAACACAAAAATGTGTTAAAATAGCCATAACACATTTTATGTGGCAGTGTGATTTGGGCATAGACTTTACACCGAGAGAATGGGAGGATGATCTATGTCAGGTACGCTCTTCATCTCCCTGTGCTAGACATGGTCTAAGTCCAATTTAAGAGACTCCACAGACTTCATTTTACTAACTCAAAACTGGCTAAGATTTATCCCAACGTAATAGGTGCAATGCATGTAATAGGTGCTCGCATTCACTCACAGCAACAGCTCACATGTTTTGGTTGTGTCCACGGCTGGAGGAATTCTGGAGAGAGATTTTCGAGTCCTATAGTAATATCTATAGAATTCCTATTAATCCTTAATAGACAAACAGTAGATGGAATAAAGATGTAATAAAAAGATGAATGCCCCCCTGTAAATCTGTATTCTTTTCATGATTTTTATTAATTTTTTTACATTCATGTATTATTATTTTTTCTATTCTATTCTATTCTATTCTATTCTATTCTATTCTTTTTTTTTTTTTTTTTTTTTTTTTTTNTTTTTTCATTATGTAATATTGTATTGTTTTATTTCTATCAGGAGGAAACGCCCCAATACATATATTGTTACGCCCAAGGCTGTATTGGTGCCGATGCGTATGTGTGTGTGTGTTTCTCTCTCCCTTTTGTTCTCTCTCCTTTCCCATTTCTCAGAGGTCGCAGCCCTTATTGGACGTGATGCTAGCGCACAGTGGTTGACGCGGAGCATGGGCGTCTTTTAAAACAGGAACGGAAGAGCGACAGCCTTTGAATTATTATTTTTGACTTAGTTTTAATTTAAGAGTTATGGAAGTCTTTGAGTTTTCTCTTATCTTTTGTTCCTGATAGGATATATTGTTGCTGGGTTAAGGCCTAGTCTGAAGTTACTTATGGGTTCTTGTTCATAGTTTGAACTGCTGGCAAAATTAGTTTTCTCTAACCTTACAATATGAAGAGCAGTCTGAAATGTTCTTCTAAAATGAGCATTTTTATGAAGCTCGTATGTTTATGTTCAGTTATTTTACTGAAATGGCAATGAAAAGGACCCATTAACTGCCATTAAAGTGAAATTACTGAACCTAACATACGAGCTTGATGAAAATGCTCATTTTAAAAGAAAATTTCAGATGGCACTTACAGGCTTTTGCATCTGAAATCTTCAAATATACCCAGCTAACTTACCCTGATTCACCCTGTTCCCTTTTGATACGGTTCATTCACATTGCGTAAGTGTTTTCTGATGCTCATGGGGAAAGTTTTTCTCAGAACACTGAAGCCTAATTTGTTCATGTCTGTGCACCTGCAAAACATTTTTGAGTAATAAAATAATAATAATAAAAAAGTTGTTTTCCCTCAAATTAAAAACCAACTAAAAACATGAGACTTAAGAAACTGTTTTGTGAGGTAAGTGCACTGGAGGTCTCCCTTTTAATCAGCGGACATTTTAGTTCACTTTGGTACTTTTTTTTCAGGCTTTCATGGCTGTTGTAAATTTCATGAACCAACAGATGGCGTTGCTGTCAATACTCTGAGGCTTTGAATGTTTTCTAGGTAAAGTCTCAAGTGTCACAAGGCAATGTAAGAAATGAGAAGCAGCTCATGTGTGAGATCAGAATACCACATTTCAACTTAATGCCAGAAAGGTTCATACACTAGAGGGAGCTAAAGATAATTATAACACTGTGATTAAAGGGTTAATTCACCCAAAAATAAAAATTATGTCATTTATTACTCACCCTCATGCCGTTCCACACCCGTAAAACCTTCATTAATCTTCGGATTAAGATTAAAATATTTTAGTTGAAATCTGATGGCTCTGTGAGGCCTGCATAGGGAGTAATGACATTTCCTCTCTCAAGATCCATTAATGTACTAAAAACACATCTAAATCAGTTTATATGACTCAATGTTAATATTATAAAGCGACGAGAATATTTTTGGTGCGCCAAAAAAAACAAAATAACGACTTATTTAGTGATGGCCGATTTCAAAACACTGCTTCAGGAAGCTTCAGAGCACAATGAATCAGTGTATTGCAGGCATGGGCAACTTCGGTCCTGGAGGGCCACTGTCCTGCAGAGTTTAGCTCCAACCATGATTAAACTCACCTGCCTGCAGAGGTGTATAGTCCAGGGGTCAGAAAGTAGAAGTCCTGCCATATTTTTCATTCCACCCACTGAAGCGGTGTTAAAGTTAATGAGATAATTAAGTGATAATTTGAGTGATGATTGAGCATTATTGAAGACACCTGATGATAACAAGCAGAATCACCAAAGGAGAAAATCACAATTTTTAAGCCACCATCGTGGAGATGAGTGTTTGCTTTAGTTGAGATCTTGACCCTTGACTTTTTAATATTAGATCTTGTTTGGGATGGTAACTGAGTTGTAACAGCCAGACGAGTGAATAAAAAAAACTGATCAGGTGGTGTTAATTATGTTTTCATATAATCAATAATTGACCTGAATCACTGAACTCATTCAGAGCCCCATCTCTGAGTTACATTTACATTATTGATTATAGCAGCTCTGTGATTATACAGCAGAAAAACTGCTTTTTCAATATAATCCAAAGGATTTCACAAAAGTTGTTCTGAATAAAACAAAAGAAAACATTTTAGGCACACACCAACATCAAAAATCAGCCTGTGAATCTCAACGACGGTGACAAGCAACATATTCTGATCAACAGATCAACTCTGAACATTAGAAAACAAGCTACTAAAAAGTCACATAAAAACAGAAAAAATATATAAAAATAGTGAGAATAAAGGAAATTACTAAAACAATTCAGCTCATAATTTATTCATGCAGCAATGCATGATGGGAGCCATGGATGAATTTTGATTGGTGGCTCCCAGAATGCACTGCAACATGCTTTATTATTCTCACCATTGTTGAGATTCACAGGCTGATTCTTGATAACTGTGTGTCTAAATGATCAGAGTATCTTTTGCAAAACCCTGAATCTGCCTGTTATCATCAGATGTCTTCAATAATGGTCAATCATCTCTCAATTAATCATTTCATTATCTCATTGACTTTAACACTGTTTCAGCGGGTGGAATGAAAAATATGGTAAGACTTCTACTTTCTGATCCCTGGATTTTACACCTCTGCCTGCCTGTAGCTTTCTAGTAATCCTAAGACATTGGTTAGCTTGTTCAGGTGTGTTTGATTAGGGTTGGAGCAAAACTCTGCAGGACAGTGGCCCTCCAGGACCGAAGTTGCCCATGCCTGGTATATTGAATCGTGATTCGGATCATGTGTCAAACCGCCAAACTGCTGAAATCACGTGACTTTGGTGCTCCAAACTGCTGATTCAACACACTGATTCATAATGCTCCGATGCTCCGATTACACCTGGTATTTTAATTTTAATTTAATCTCTTTTATCCACTTGCAACCATTTCTGTCTTGTTTTTGTTTGTTTGTTTGTTTGTTTGTTTTTTTGACAGGAGGGTATATGGGTGGTTATATTCGACCACTTGAGCGATTCCACTACGAAAGCAATCCGGTCGAATTGTTTTCGACTACCTCTGGAAGTGGTCGAAAGAGGACAAGCTCAAAACGTTTTACACTCTGTTCACACTTGTATTTAGCATTATCCACTTGTGATCCGATCGACCAAAATGTGTCTTAATATCAGTTGGAGACAGGGCCCCTGATATTCAAACCTTTTTTGTGGAAAAAAATATTTAAAAATCCTTCTAAACACATTAAAGTGTGTTAATAATATTAAACATTTGATAAGTGATTGCACTAGAACAGATCAGGCCACTATGTGATGATTAAATTATCGCCAATAAATAGACAAGCACCACCTGACTCCAGTTTTCACTTGGCTTTTGACAGTAGTGGGCACTGGGCACTTGTGCAACATAAACAATGATCCGAGTGAAAGAGACGGGGAAGTTAGCAAAGGAAGGGCATTAAAAATTAGACTCTTCTTCATCTGACATGAGATGCCTTCACTATGTGTTTATATTCTAGTCACAATGTGAGGTCAAAGTGCACTCACTGCACAAAGACTAGGTACCCAGTATGCATTGCAGCATGAAGCTTTTCATTGTCACATTGTCATAGACACACTATGTGTCTAAATTATACAAAATGTTTATGTGTTATCAAGCTTTTATCATCCTTCGTAAATGATTATGACAGTGCTGGATCTCATACTGTATAATCAAAGGGAATTTTGTGCTTTGGATAGATTTCCCCCAGTCCAGCAGGGTGCAGCAGAGAGCAGGTTTATCTGACTGTAGTGATCAGAGAGGATCAGAAATATTAGATTCACTTTCTGCTGTTTCCTGCATCATCAATACAAAGGTCCAGTTTGGCCTGTTTAAGGGTGTTTGAGTCCATTTGAGTGATCACAGATTCCTCTTGTTGTTTTTTTGAAGCTGATAACACGTGTGTGAATGTTCAATACACAAACACATATGAGTCTGCAGGCAGTTTTTAAGTTGTACTGAATGTCTTTATTCTTGTGAAATGAAACCACTTCCTGTGAGAGTTTAACACTGTTTTGAATATTATATTTATCATTTTGAGGATCACACTTTATCTGTGAAGACGTACAGTACTGTCCAAAACAACGAATAATGGATTTAGAGGACATTTATCAAAATGTTGAACGCAGAGATATTGAGGACACAACTGGACTTCGAACACCGAATCAAGGCCAGGATGAAGGGAAAGATGAAAAGCGCAGTAAGCTGAAAATGACTTTAAAGCAGAAGTGGTGTCGCAGATGTTTCTGTTAATGGTGTCACTAATGTTTGAGGAAGTGTCACATACAATTTTATTTATTTATTTATTTTCTAAGAACAATGTATTAACGTTTTGTTAATGTATTGAAATGCAATTATTTTTAGTTTAGTTTTTCAACATGTTCTTCTTTTGATATTTTTACTGTATAGCAATGTTTGTTTTATAAAATAATATAAACCTCTGTCTATAGCATTACATAAAAAAGGTGAATTACCTAAGGTTGATATGAAACTCAATAAAATAAAAATATTATGAAGGGTATTCACTGATATTTGTGTGTTTTCTCTCTGTTTGTCAGGAGGAAGTAGGTGTTTGGTGTTGATGACAGTGTGTCTCGGGATCATTTGTGTTCTTCTGCTGGTCTCCATCATAGCGCAGCACATCTCCAACACAGCAGAGAGAGAATCTCTGTTCAAGAGTAACAAGAACACAGTCCAAGAGTTCAATCAGACCATCAACAGCTTACAGCACAATTACACTGAACTAATGACTGAAAAAGACCAACTGAAGAACAACTTCAGCTCTCTGAGTCAGAAGAAACTGGAGCTGGAGACCAGAGTCAAAGATCTCACTGCTGATAAAAACCAGTTACGGGGGAGTGTTGAATCTTTAAGTCAGAAGAAACTGGAGTTAGAAAATAAAACCATGTCTTTGAGTGAGGAACTGTCTAAAAAAGGTTAGTATGAATCTGTTTTCATACTGTGTAAGTAGTTTCTTTTTTCCTAGTTTTCTTTATCTTTGCTGTATGTATGCAGTTTTGAAAAGTGTTTATGTGTGAAAATGTGTGGTCCAGGGATTTTTGTCATATCCAGTGAGTTGAAGAGCTGGTCTGACAGCAGGAAGTACTGCAGGGATCATGGTGGTGATCTGGCCATTATCAAGAGTGAAGTGAAGCAGGTGAGTTTGTGTGAGAGTCTGTTCATGAATGAGAGGAATCACACTTATTCCTGTTTTTATTCACACACAGAGAATCATAACTTCATTCTTTAAGGAGAGAGTGTGGATCGGTTTGTCTGACATTGAGATGGAGGGCAACATGAAATGGGTGGATAATTCACCAATGGCACTGAAACAAGGGTAAGTGATAAAAAACTCACAGACAATCACTGCAGATGCATTTATAAATTCCTCAAAAAAATAAATAAATCAAAAACAGCTGTTCAACAAACACAATCATGACATCAACCTCAATTAAAAATACTTTCCATATGGAAATGGTATATTGATATGCTATGGATAAACACTTCTCTCCTTTTCTTCATTTTCTGCACTTCAACTTCTGCATTGTACTACTCTGCCATTGTGGTGCCATGAATATTCTTGGCTCTTTTATTTTATAAAAGGGATGTCCCAATTTTTGTGCACCCAATCTGGTCTTATGCTTTTCATTTCTTAATTCCTTTCTGCCTAAATAATAAATGTTAATAATGATAATTATTCTTATTTCTTAGTTGCTGAATAAATCTTTGGGGCTGTTACAGTTTGAATATGGGGTCCTAGTAACTGAAAATTTTATACATATTATCCAGGTTTTGGCTCAGAGGTGAACCAAATGACGCAGGTGGAAGTGAGGACTGTATTGAACTGATGCCTGAAAAGCCTGTCCTGAACAACTGGAATGATTTCCCATGCTCTGCGAAGAAAAAGGGGATTTGTGAGAAATACATAGTTCAGTCATGAAACTCTAGATGGCGCAGGCTGATGGGTCTTAATGCTAAAGCTAATGATAATTACAACGTTGACTACAGTACTTGGCACAAGCTGACTGGTCCATGTCACATCTGCAGCCAATGAGCTTGTTGCTCACACATTTAAATGGCAGGTTACATTCACTGTAGCAGTTTGCAGCACGCTTCAGAGTTCCTCCACCTTCCCCAGCTCCACCTATATAGATTTGCTATAGATATGTATTGGCAGTAGCAAGTTCCTCTACTTGCTGTGCAGCAGCAGCAGCAATAATCATCATCAGCAGCAGCAATTCAGCAGCAGCGTAGCAGATCTATTCCGCCTAGACCAAATACATTAATATTGTCGTATCCATTATCATGCTTACAATCTTGTGAGCTGTCATGATAGAAATAAGTTGTATCAAGTCTTGTTTTGCTTTTATCGATTTATTTAGTCATTTTAATTGCAAATGCATTATTTCTGATGGATGTTTCTGTCTTTAAATCACTGCCATCTGATGTACAATAACTCACAATATCCTGTTTCTCATAGGCTGTTATTCAGAGTGTTTAAAAACTGCTTTTGAGTTGAATTGCTTTGTTTTAATAAAATGGTAATTTGACTAATCTCAGCTTTTTGTTTTTTATTTCATATTTCATTCTCCTGTATCTATTTATTGCACTTTGGATAGATTTCCTCCAGTCCAGCAGGGTGCAGCAGAGAGCAGGTTTATCAGACTGAGGAACAGGAACATCAGATTCAGGGCACTTGCTGCTGTTTCCTGCATCATCAATACAAAGGTCCAGTTTGGCCTGTTTAAGGGTGTGAGTCCATTTGAGTGATCACAGATTCCTCTTGTTGACTTCTGAAGCTGAGTGCAGGCCAGTTACAGTGATCGTACTGCTAAAAATATCAGGTGCAGACCAGCTTCTGCTCTTTCAGTCTGCAGAAAACAGAGTTTAGAGGGCAGATTGAATAATTTTAACAAAATAAGAGAGATCATACAAAGTGCATGTTATATTTTTTAGTACTGTCCTGAGTAAGATATTTCACATAAAAGATGTTTACATATCCACAATACAAATAAATAGCTGAATTTATTAAAATAACCCCGTTCAAAAGTTTGGGAACCATTGATTCTTAATATTGTGTGTCGCTGGATGATCTGCGAGAAAGAGAAATAAGAACACAAACTACACCTTTCTTCAGCCACAGCCTTAGATGAACTGAAGATAAAAGACATTAAATCTCTGAAGATCTGATTAAACAACTCCACAAACAGCATTACCAGCTTCACTTATTACTAACCAGACTGACTTTATTTCTAACACACGTCTACAGAAGCTCTTATTGAGAATTAACAGAGGTTTATGTTGTTAAAAATGGTCACTATTATGGTGATCAGTGTTTAACTACTTGGGCAGTTTGAGCTTTTTACATGAGTTTGTGGTCTTTGTAACAATGTTTACCAAAACACATCATTTGTTGCAAAGAAAACCAGAAACAAAGATGATCAGGTAATATAATATTTAGTAATGTTACGTTCTGTGCCGAGGCTTCGGAGCGTGTGTTGAGAAATCCCAGAGGCTCTCAGTGAAACGCATATCGAGACTTGTATCACTTCAGACCAATGACGTCCGAAGCCTCGCTTCCGCCTGACTGGTTCAAAAAGCGGTTTGAATCTTGGCACAACATTTTGACAGATATGCAGTATAAACCCACAGATCCCCTCAAAATGTGTGGTTGTGATATAGGTGAGTTTTGCCTATTACGACCAAAGAATTGATTTACACACATTTGATTCAGACATTTATTACACAGTTATGTTATACAATCATTATATACCACCAGAAAATACACATTATATTCATTCATAAATAGAATAGTCTATGTGGAAATTGATTTTTTTTTTCTTCGCCATTATTTCTAAGCCTTAACTGGTGCAAAATACAGTGTATCAGATCACATCAGTAACGTATCTGCCTGTTTTACACTCTTTGACCACCAGGTGGTATTGTGAGGAAAATTAAGCCTCGAGAAATGAACCCTTTTGTGAACCACTTGGCTGAAAAGCTTCATGAGGCTTCATCTCGCCACCACTAACAATTTTTATCATCTACCACACTGTCCACATTCAAATTACATATTTTCTCCTTAGCCCATGGTATTGTTTGAGACGGGTTTTGGTTGAATGAGTCTCATTTGTATTTGTGTTTAAGTTATTTTCTTCTCTTACTCTGTTTATTTTTAACAAATTCAGTTTTTGTTTCTTTTACTGTATTTTCCTAGTTGTACAGCTCTTTGGTTCAACATTTGTTCTTTTAAATGTGCTTTATAAATAAACATGATCTTGAACTTGAAAATGTGAATATCCTGTTATCATCCACTTGTTTAACTGCAAAAAGGAAGTGATCATCCCACAATCTCTTTCATCTACCATCATCCTCTCTATCCCTCAGCACCACAGCGATGCAAATCATCATCCCATTCCAGTTTATTGTCATCAACACACAGGTCCAGTTAGGCCTGCTTTAGGGTGTTTGAGTCTGTTTGGATGATCACAGATTCCTCTTGTTAGCCATTGTAGCTGCTAACTTGATCAGAGGGAAAACTCCACTATGCTTTGATTATATGAGTTTGAATATGTAAAATATGTACAAGAGTAGTATGAGTCTAAGGAAAGTTTTAGAATGAAAATGAAATCTAGATTTATGTGTGACTGAACTAATGAAACCACTTCCTGTGTAGGTTTAGAACTGTTTAAAAACACGACACACATCCTAAAGACCTCCTCTGTGAACACATACTGTACTGTAAGACTGTAAGTCAGAGCAAATAATGGAATCAGGAACCTTTTATGTGTGCAGAAATATTACTAACAGATCAGGACCTCGAACACAGATTCACCTCCAGGATGAAGGAAAAGATCGAAAGCAAAGTAAGCAGAACGTTTCGTTTCAAGATGGTGTCGCTAATGTTTGCAGGGATGGGAAATGTTACGTAAAATTTCAATCGTGTTTTATGGGGAAAAAAAGTGTCATTGTTTCTGATTTTATATGAAATGTTCCATATTTTAGTGATGTTTGTCATGATAAAAGAACGTATTCTTTAAAACAACTTTTTTTATTATTTTTTTTTTACAATGCTCCTTAAAAATAATTTATCTAAAAATAATGCTGGATTACTTACAAAAGTTGATTTGAAGTGTTATATCTAATAATATGACGTGAATGGTTGTTAACTGATTTTTGTCAGGAGGAAGTAGACGTTTGGTGTTGATGACAGTGTGTCTCGGGATCATTTGTGTTCTTCTGCTGGTCTCCATCATAGCGCAGCACATCTCCAACACAGCAGAGAGAGAATCTCTGTTCAAGAGTAACAAGAACACAATTGAAAAGTTAAATCAGACCATCAACAGCTTACAGCACAATTACACTGATCTAATGACTGAAAAAGACCAACTGAAGAACAACTTCAACTCTTTGAGTCAGAAGAAACTGGAGCTGGAGACCAGAGTCAAAGATCTCACTTCTGAGAAAAACCAGTTACAGAACAGTTCAAACTCTTTAAATCAGAAGAAAATGGAGTTAGAAAGCAAAGTCACATCTTTAAGTGAAGAGCTAGAGAAAGAAAAATCTAAAGGTGAGTACAAATCTGTTTTTTTTAAGTAGATTCTTTTTATCATCATTTTTGTTATCTTTATCCATTTTTAAAAAGTGAAGTTTCTGTCAGGAAATCTGTGTGGTCCTGTTTGTTTGTTCAAATCCGATGAGGAGAAGAGCTGGTCTGACAGCAGGCAGTACTGCAGGGATCGAGGAGCTGATCTGGTCATTATCGACACTGAGGAGAAGCAGGTGAGTTTGTGTGAGAGTCTGTTCATGAATAAGAGCAATCATACTTAGGGGTTGCTTAAATAACACACCATTTTCAAACTTTTCATTCAGTTTGGGCGTTTATTTACATGACAGTGGTGTTTTGGGGGCCTGAAAATGCACAATTTTGAAAACGGGATTCAAAGTGCACGTTTTTGAAAAAAATCATCTTTGTGTAAAGTATAAAAACGTGAATTTGTGAAAACGGTGATGTTATACACGTGTAACAGACGTAGAGCTGTGCGTGTAAACCTCACTCCCCTGATCACAAAATGACTGAAACTAGAGACTGTGGTATTTATCTTCCTTGTTAGAGTGTCAGACTCCCATGCCGGGGTTCGAGTCCCACTTAAAGCGGGCAGTTCGAACAGGAGGGGTTACACATGCTTCTCACATGTTCAATCTAAAGGCACATAGTGTTTCTTTACAAAGTGACATCGCCAACTACTGGCCTGGCAGCAGAATATGGTGATTTTGGTCGTTTTCGTGGAGCCGTCAGAACGATGAAATTTTAGCACATTATTGCAGTGTAAATGTACCCTTATTCCTGTTTTTATTCACACACAGAAGTCCATATCTTCATTCATCAAGGAGAGAGTGTGGATTGGTTTGTCTGACATTGAGAACGAAGGCAACATGACATGGGTGGATAATTCAACACTGAATCATGGGTAAGTGACAAAACACTCACAGAAAACCAGTGCAAATGTATTTTAAGCATGAGACCATCACAACCTCTAAAAATAGCTGAAGACACAACTCATCCAC
>RJVU01017965.1:3400672-3463736 GCA_003731715.1 Anabarilius grahami
CCACAGCCTTAGATGAACTGAAGATAAAAGACATTAAATCTCTGAAGATCTGATTAAACAACTCCACAAACAGCATTACCAGCTTCACTTCTTACTAACCAGACTGACTTTATTTCTAACACACGTCTACAGAAGCTCTTATTGAGAAATAACAGAGGTTTATGTTGTTAAAAATGGTCACTATTATGGTGATCGGTGTTTAACTACTTGGGCAGTTTGAGCTTTTTAGATGAGTTTGTGGTCTTTGTAACAATGTTTACCAAAACACATAATTTGTTGCAAAGAAAACCAGAAACAAAGATGATCAGGTAATATAATATTTAGTAATGTTACGTTCTGTGCCGAGGCTTCGGAGCGTGTGTTGAGAAATCCCAGAGGCTTTCAGTGAAACGCATATCGAGACTTGTATCACTTCAGACCAATGACGTCCGAAGCCTCGCTTCCGCCTGACTGGTTCAAAAAGCGGTTTGAATCTTGGCACAACATTTTGACAGATATGCAGTATAAACCCACAGATCCCCTCAAAATGTGTGGTTGTGATATAGGTGAGTTTTGCCTATTACGACCAAAGAATTGATTTACACACATTTGATTCAGACATTTATTACACAGTTATGTTATACAATCATTATATACCACCAGAAAATACACATTATATTCATTCATAAATAGAATAGTCTATGTGGAAATTGATTTTTTTTTTCTTCGCCATTATTTCTAAGCCTTAACTGGTGCAAAATACAGTGCATCAGATCACATCAGTAATGTATCTGCCTGTTTTACACTCTTTGACCACCAGGTGGTATTTTGAGGAAAATTAAGCCTCGAGAAATGAACCCTTTTGTGAACCACTTGGCTGAAAAGCTTTATGAGGCTTCATCTCGCCACCACTAACAATTTGTATCATCTGGGATACCACACTGTCCACATTCAAATCACATCTTTTCTCCTTAGCCCATGGTATTGTTTGAGACGGGTTTTGGTTGAATGAGTCTCATTTGTATTTGTGTTTAAGTTATTTTCTTCTCTTACTCTGTTCATTTTTAACAAATTCAGTTTTTGTTTCTTTTACTGTATTTTCCTAGTTGTACAGCTCTTTGGTTCAACATTTGTTCTTTTAAATGTGCTTTATAAATAAACATGATCTTGAACTTGAAAATGTGAATATCCTGTTATCATCCACTTGTTTAACTGCAAAAAGGAAGTGATCATCCCACAATCTCTATCTTCTACCATCATCCTCTCTGTCCCTCAGCACCACAGCGATGCAAATCATCATCCCATTCCAGTTTATTGTCATCAACACACAGGTCCAGTTAGGCCTGCTTTAGGGTGTTTGAGTCTGTTTGGATGATCACAGATTCCTCTTGTTAGCCATTGTAGCTGCTAACTTGATCAGAGGGAAAACTCCACTATGCTTTGATTATATGAGTTTGAATATGTAATTTATATACAAGAGTAGTATGAGTCTAAGGAAAGTTTTAGAATGAAAATGAAATCTAGATTTATGTGTGTCTGAACTAATGAAACCACTTCCTGTGTAGGTTTAGAACTGTTTAAAAACACGACACACATCCTTAAGACCTCCTCTGTGAACACATACTGTACTGTAAGACTGTAAGTCAGAGCAAATAATGGAATCAGGAACCTTTTATGTGTGCAGAAATATTACTAACAGATCAGGACCTCCAACACAGATTCACCTCCAGGATGAAGGAAAAGATCGAAAGCAAAGTAAGCAGAACGTTTCGTTTCAAGATGGTGTCGCTAATGTTTGCAGGGATGGGAAATGTTACATAAAATTTCAATCGTGTTTTATGGGGAAAAAAAGTGTCATTGTTTCTGATTTTATATGAAATGTTCCATATTTTAGTGATGTTTGTCATGATAAAAGAACGTATTCTTTAAAACAACTTTTTTTATTATTTTTTTTTTACAATGCTCCTTAAAAATAATTTATCTAAAAATAATGCTGGATTACTTACAAAAGTTTATTTGAAGTGTTATATCTAACAATATGACTTGAATTGTTGTTAACTGATTTTTGTCAGGAGGAAGCAGACGTTTGGTGTTGATGACAGTGTGTCTCGGGATCATTTGTGTTCTTCTGCTGGTCTCCATCATAGCGCAGCACATCTCCAACACAGCAGAGAGAGAATCTCTGTTCAAGAGTAACAAGAACACAATTGAAAAGTTAAATCAGACCATCAACAGCTTACAGCACAATTACACTGATCTAATGACTGAAAAAGACCAACTGAAGAACAACTTCAACTCTTTGAGTCAGAAGAAACTGGAGCTGGAGACCAGAGTCAAAGATCTCACTGCTGAGAAAAACCAGTTACAGAACAGTTCAAACTCTTTAAATCAGAAGAAAATGGAGTTAGAAAGCAAAGTCACATCTTTAAGTGAAGAGCTAGAGAAAGAAAAATCTAAAGGTGAGTACAAATCTGTTTTTTTAAGTAGATTATTTTTATCATCATTTTTGTTATCTTTATCCATTTTTAAAAAGTGAAGTTTCTGTCAGGAAATCTGTGTGGTCCTGTTTGTTTGTTCAAATCCAATGAGGAGAAGAGCTGGTCTGAGAGCAGGCAGTACTGCAGGGATCGAGGAGCTGATCTGGTCATTATCGACACTGAGGAGAAGCAGGTGAGTTTGTGTGAGTGTCTGTTCATGAATAAGAGCAATCATACTTAGGGGTTGCTTAAATAACACACCATTTTCAAACTTTTCATTCAGTTTGGGCGTTTATTTACATGACAGTGGTGTTTTGGGGGCCTGAAAATGCACAATTTTGAAAACGGGATTCAAAGTGCACGTTTTTGAAAAAAATCATCTTTGTGTAAAGTATAAAAACGTGAATTTGTGAAAACGGTGATGTTATACACGTGTAACAGACGTAGAGCTGTGCGTGTAAACCTCACTCCCCTGATCACAAAATGACTGAAACTAGAGACTGTGGTATTTATCTTCCTTGTTAGAGTGTCAGACTCCCATGCCGGGGTTCGAGTCCCACTTAAAGCGGGCAGTTCGAACAGGAGGGGTTACACATGCTTCTCACATGTTCAATCTAAAGGCACATAGTGTTTCTTTACAAAGTGACATCGCCAACTACTGGCCTGGCAGCAGAATATGGTGATTTTGGTCGTTTTCGTGGAGCCGTCAGAACGATGAAATTTTAGCACATTATTGCAGTGTAAATGTACCCTTATTCCTGTTTTTATTCACACACAGAAGTCCATATCTTCATTCATCAAGGAGAGAGTGTGGATTGGTTTGTCTGACATTGAGAACGAAGGCAACATGACATGGGTGGATAATTCAACACTGAATCATGGGTAAGTGACAAAACACTCACAGAAAACCAGTGCAAATGTATTTTAAGCATGAGACCATCACAACCTCTAAAAATAGCTGAAGACACAACTCATCCACAAACACCAAAACCAAAGATTTTTTGCAAAAAAAAAAAAAAAAAACTTCTCTCCATTAAGTTTTGCACTGTCACTTTTGCTCTTGCTCTGTACTGTTTACTCTTGACACATGTTATTCAGGTTTTGGTATGAAGATGAGCCAAATAATGCAGATGGAGATGAAGACTGTGTTGAACTGATGCCTGTAAACACCATCCAGAACTGGAACGATCTCCCATGCTCTGTGAAGAGAAAAGGGATTTGTGAGAAATAGGGTTCATCCCATATTGTTTTGTTGTTAACTGTATTATTTTATGGAATCAATATTATTCTGATCATAACATTTCTGATTGAGGTTCCTATCTCTTAATTTAATTTAAACTGGCATCAATTTAATTTTACAATTTTATATAACATACAAAATCACAAATTGAAATTCATAAAAGAAAAATGTAAAAATGTCAAAAAAATGTATTGCTTTAATAAACTCTTTGAAACTTTTGAGTTAAATTGCTTTCTCTTTAAATGGTCAATATAATGTAAATACAATAAAATGGCCAATAACCATTATTACCAAAGCTCTTTTTTTATTTCATATTTCATTCTTACATTTACTTCGATGTACTTGATGCATGATTATGGCGAGAAATTTCCTCCAGTCCAGCAGGGTGCAGCAGAGAGCAGGTTTATCCTACTGAGGAACAGAAACATCAGATTCAGGGCACTTGCTGCTGTTTCCTGCATCATCAATACAAAGGTCCAGTTTGGCCTGTTTAAGGGTGTGAGTCCATTTGAGTGATTCCTCTTGTTGACTTCTGAAGCTGAGTGCAGGCCAGTTACAGTGATCGTACTGCTAAAAATATCAGGTGCAGACCAGCTTCTGCTCTTTCAGTCTGCAGAAAACAGAGTTTAGAGGGCAGATTGAATAATTTTGACTTTTGTAAAATGCCAGTGACAGAGAAGTTTTCACTCCTGACGACTGTTCTGGGAAATGTAGGATCTTCTGAGCTTATTTGATTGATTGAGACCATCACACATCACAGAGGAAATAGCAGAACAGTGACTTTTTCAGAAGTATGGTGTCTCTTATCACTGTTTTGTGGACGATACACAACTTTATCTCCCTGTCAAGACCAACGATGGTATAGCTACATAAATAATCTCATCTCCTGCCTAGAAGAAGTAAAATTGTGGTTGTCTGAAAACTTCCTCAAGCTTAATGGTGTATCAAATTAATTCAAAAGAAATATGAATAATTGATTATACAGTTTCATGAAAAAGTATGGAAACCACTTTCAGAATCTGTGAAAATGTGAATATTTTAACAAAATAAGAGAGATCATACAAAGTGCATGTTATATTTTTTAGTACTGTTCTGAGTAAGATATTTTACATAAAATATGTTTACATATCCACAATACATAAAACAGCTGAATTTATTAAAATAACCCCGTTCAGAAGTTTGGGAACCATTGATTCTTAATATTGTGTGTGGTTAGATGATCTACGACTGTTTGTTTGTTTTGTGATGGTTGTTCATGAGTCTCTTGTTTGTCCTGAACAGTTAAACTGAACTCTGTTCTTCAGAAAAATCCTCAAGGTCCTGCAGATTCTTCAGTTTATAAGGATTTTTTGTGCATATTTGAACCCTTTAAAGCAGTGACTTTGAGATCCATCTTTTCACACTGAAGTCAACTGAGGGACTCAAACACAACTATTAGAAAATTATTACCAAATTATTACCATTATTTCCAAATTTCTCAAGCCCATGAGCCTGTGTAAAAAGATATGTATTAAGCAACTATTTAAAAACCTGAAGAGGTGTGGCAGATCGTATATACCCTGCAAACAGAATTCTGTTATAAGAACATTCTCTAAATATTCAGTGTTGGTTCTGAGAACATTAAAAACGTCCAGTTTTCTTGACGTTAGAGGAACGGTATAATGTTCCTCAAACGTTCTTTCAACTTAATTTTGATTAAAAATTCAACATTCTAGGAACGTTGATTTATAACATTCCAAGAACATGAAAATGTCCAGTTACCTTAATGTTAGTAGAATGTTATTTAAAGGTTAGTGTGATGTTCCTGAAACATTCTTTCAATCAATCAAACACCTGCTGTGAACAAACACTGAAAGAAAGAGAAATAAGAACACAAACTACAACTTTCTTCAGCCACAGCCTTAGAT
This sequence comes from Anabarilius grahami, assembly GCA_003731715.1. Classification (NCBI taxonomy): domain Eukaryota; kingdom Metazoa; phylum Chordata; class Actinopteri; order Cypriniformes; family Xenocyprididae; genus Anabarilius; species Anabarilius grahami. The sequence continues at coordinate 3,406,276 of RJVU01017965.1, forward strand.
GAACTGAAGATAAAAGACATTAAATCTCTGAAGATCTGATTAAACAACTCCACAAACAGCATTACCAGCTTCACTTATTACTAACCAGACTGACTTAATTTCTGTCACAGGTCTACAGAAGCTCTTATTGAGAATTAACAGAGGTTTATGTTGTTAAAAATGGTCACTATTATGGTGATCAGTGTTCAACTACTTGGGCAGTTTGAGCTTTTTACATGAGTTTGTGGTCTTTGTAACAATGTTTACCAAAACACATAATTTGTTGCAAAGAAAACCAGAAACAAAGATGATCAGGTAATATAATATTTAGTAATGTTACGTTCTGTGCCGAGGCTTCGGAGCGTGTGTTGAGAAATCCCAGAGGCTTTCAGTGAAACGCATATCGAGACTTGTATCACTTCAGACCAATGACGTCCGAAGCCTCGCTTCCGCCTGACTGGTTCAAAAAGCGGTTTGAATCTTGGCACAACATTTTGACAGATATGCAGTATAAACCCACAGATCCCCTCAAAATGTGTGGTTGTGATATAGGTGAGTTTTGCCTATTACGACCAAAGAATTGATTTACACCCATTTGATTCAGACATTTATCACACAGTTATGTTATACAATCATTATATACCACCAGAAAATACACATTATATTCATTCATAAATAGAATAGTCTATGTGGAAATTGATTTTTTTTTTCTTCGCCATTATTTCTAAGCCTTAACTGGTGCAAAATACAGTGTATCAGATCACATCAGTAATGTACCTGCCTGTTTTACACTCTTTGACCACCAGGTGGTATTGTGAGGAAAATTAAGCCTCGAGAAATGAACCCTTTTGTGAACCACTTGGCTGAAAAGCTTCATGAGGCTTCATCTCGCCACCACTAACAATTTTTATCATCTGGGATACCAAACTGTCCACATTCAAATTACATCTTTTCTCCTTAGCCCATGGTATTGTTTGAGACGGGTTTTGGTTGAATGAGTCTCATTTGTATTTGTGTTTAAGTTATTTTCTTCTCTTGCTATCTTACTCGGTTCATTTTTAACAAATTCAGTTTTTGTTTCTTTTACTGTATTTTCCTAGTTGTACAGCTCTTCACTCTAAAAACTGCTGGGTTAAATATGGACAAAACCAGGGATTGGGTTGTTTTCACCCAGCCATTTTTTTCAACCAATTTTGGATTTATTTTTTTAGCCAGCAATATAGTAATATAGTAAAAGGCGTGTTTTTGCTCACCCCCAAATAGGGGCAAATTTGTGGGGTATTTTAAGCTGAAACTTGACCAGACCAGAGACTTATATTACATCATGTGAAAGAGGGCATAATAGGTGCCTTTTAACCCAACCTGCTGGGTTTGTCCATATTTTACCCAGCTTGGGTTTTTTTAACCCAGCATTTTTTAGAGTGTTTGGTTCAACATTTGTTCTTTTAAATGTGCTTTATAAATAAACATGATCTTGAACTTGAAAATGTGAATATCCTGTTATCATCCACTTGTTTAACTGCAAAAAGGAAGTGATCATCCCACAATCTCTATCTTCTACCATCATCCTCTCTGTCCCTCAGCACCACAGCGATGCAAATCATCATCCCATTCCAGTTTATTGTCATCAACACACAGGTCCAGTTAGGCCTGCTTTAGGGTGTTTGAGTCTGTTTGGGTGATCACAGATTCCTCTTGTTAGCCATTGTAGCTGCTAACTTGATCAGAGGGAAAACTCCACTATGCTTTGATTATATGAGTTTGAATATGTAAAATATGTACAAGAGTAGAATGAGTCTAAGGAAAGTTTTAGAAAAAAAATGAAATCTAGATTTATGTGTGTCTGAACTAATGAAACCACTTCCTGTGTAGGTTTAGAACTGTTTAAAAACACGACACACATCCTAAAGACCTCCTCTGTGAACACATACTGTACTGAAAGACTGTAAGTCAGAGCAAATAATGGAATCAGGAACCTTTTATGTGTGCAGAAATATTACTAACAGATCAGGACCTCCAACACAGATTCACCTCCAGGATGAAGGAAAAGATCGAAAGCAAAGTAAGCAGAACGTTTCGTTTCAAGATGGTGTCGCTAATGTTTGCAGGGATGGGAAATGTTACGTAAAATTTCAATAGTGTTTTATGGGGAAAAAAATGTGTCATTGTTTCTGATTTTATATAAAATGTTCCATATTTTAGTGATGTTTGTCATTATAAAGGAACATACTCTTTAAAACAACTTTTTTTTTTCTTTTTTTGTTTTTGCAATGCTCTTTAAAAATCATTTATCTAAAAATAATGCTGGATTACTTACAAAAGTTTATTTGAAGTGTTATATCTAATAATATGACTTGAATTGTTGTTAACTGATTTTTGTCAGGAGGAAGAAGACGTTTGGTGTTGATGACAGTGTGTCTCGGGATCATTTGTGTTCTTCTGCTGGTCTCCATCATAGCGCAGCACATCTCCATCACAGCAGAGAGAGAATCTCTGTTCAAGAGTAACAAGAACACAGTCCAAGAGTTCAATCAGACCATCAACAGCTTACAGCACAATTACACTGATCTAATGACTGAAAAAGACCAACTGAAGAACAACTTCAACTCTTTGAGTCAGAAGAAACTGGAGCTGGAGACCAGAGTCAAAGATCTCACTGCTGAGAAAAACCAGTTACAGAACAATTCAAACTCTTTAAATCAGAAGAAAATGGAGTTAGAAAGCAAAGTCACATCTTTAAGTGAAGAGCTAGAGAAAGAAAAATCTAAAGGTGAGTACAAATCAGTTTTTTTAAGTAGATTCTTTTTATCATCATTTTTGTTATCTTTATCCATTTTTAAAAAGTGAAGTTTCTGTCAGGAAATCTGTGTGGTCCTGTTTGTTTGTTCAAATCCAATGAGCAGAAGAGCTGGTCTGAGAGCAGGCAGTACTGCAGGGATCGAGGAGCTGATCTGGTCATTATCGACACTGAAGAGAAGCAGGTGAGTGTCTGTTCATGAATAAGAGCAATCATACTTAGGGGTTGATTAAATAACACACCATTTTCAACTAAAAGGGGAAACTTTTCATTCAGTTTGGGCGTTTATTTACATGACAGTGGTGTTTTGGGGGCCTGAAAATGCAAAATTTTGAAAACGGGATTCAAAGTGCACGTTTTAAAAAAAATCATCTTTGTGTAAAGTATAAAAACGTGAATTTGTGAAAACGGTGATGTTATACACGTGTAACAGACGTAGAGCTGTGCGTGTAAACCTCACTCCCCTGATCACAAAATGACTGAAACTAGAGACTGTGGTATTTATCTTCCTTGTTAGAGTGTCAGACTCCCATGCCGGGGTTCGAGTCCCACTTAAAGCGGGCAGTTCGAACAGGAGGGGTTACACATGCTTCTCACATGTTCAATCTAAAGGCACATAGTGTTTCTTTACAAAGTGACATCGCCAACTACTGGCCTGGCAGCAGAAAATGGTGATTTTGGTCGTTTTCGTGGAGCCGTCAGAACGATGAAATTTTAGCACATTATTGCAGTGTTAATGTACCCTTATTCCTGTTTTTATTCACACACAGAAGTCCATATCTTCATTCATCAAGGAGAGAGTGTGGATTGGTTTGTCTGACATTGAGAACGAAGGCAACATGACATGGGTGGATAATTCAACACTGAATCATGGGTAAGTGACAAAACACTCACAGAAAACCAGTGCAAATGTATTTTAAGCATGAGACCATCACAACCTCTAAAAATAGCGGAAGACACAACTCATCCACAAACACCAAAAGCAAAGATTTTTAGCAAAAAAAAAAAAAAAACTTCTCTCCATTAAGTTTTGCACTGTCACTTTTGCTCTTGCTCTGTACTGTTTACTCTTGACACATGTAATTCAGGTTTTGGTATGAAGATGAGCCAAATAATGCAGATGGAGATGAAGACTGTGTTGAACTGATGCCTGTAAACACCATCCAGAACTGGAACGATCTCCCATGCTCTGATAAGAGAAAAGGGATTTGTGAGAAATAGGGTTCATCCCATATTGTTTTGTTGTTAACTGTATTATTTTATTGAATCAATATTATTCTGATCATAACATTTCTGATTGAGGTTCCTATCTCTTAATTTTATTTAAACTGGCATCAATTTAATTTTACAATTTTATTTAACATACAAAATCACAAATTGAAATTCATAAAAGAAAAATGTAAAACTGTCAAAAAAATGTATTGCTTTAATAAACTCTTTGAAACTTTTGAGTTAAATTGCTTTCTCTTTAAATGGTCAATATAATGTAAATACAATAAAATGGCCAATAACCATTATTACCAAAGCTCTTTTTTTATTTCATATTTCATTCTTACATTTACTTCGATGTACTTGATGCATGATTATGGCGAGAAATTTCCTCCAGTCCAGCAGGGTGCAGCAGAGAGCAGGTTTATCCTACTGAGGAACAGGAACATTAGATTCAGGGCACTTGCTGCTGTTTCCTGCATCATCAATACAAAGGTCCAGTTTGGCCTGTTTAAGGGTGTGAGTCCATTTGAGTGATTCCTCTTGTTGACTTCTGAAGCTGAGTGCAGGCCAGTTACAGTGATCGTACTGCTAAAAATATCAGGTGCAGATCAGCTTCTGCTCTTTCAGTCTGCAGAAAACAGAGTTTAGAGGGCAGATTGAATAATTTTGACTTTTGTAAAATGCCAGTGACAGAGAAGTTTTCACTCCTGACGACTGTTCTGGGAAATGTAGGATCTTCTGAGCTTATTTGATTGATTGAGACCATCACACATCACAGAGGAAATAGCAGAACAGTGACTTTTTCAGAAGTATGGTGTCTCTTATCACTGTTTTGTGGACGATACACAACTTTATCTCCCTGTCAAGACCAACGATGGTATAGCTACATAAATAATCTCATCTCCTGCCTAGAAGAAGTAAAATTGTGGTTGTTTGAAAACTTCCTCAAGCTTAATGGTGTATCAAATTAATTCAAAAGAAATATGAATAATTGATTATACAGTTTAACGAAAAAGTATGGAAACCACTTTCAGAATCTGTGAAAATGTGAATATTTTAACAAAATAAGAGAGATCATACAAAGTGCATGTTATATTTTTTAGTACTGTTCTGAGTAAGATATTTTACATAAAATATGTTTACACATCCACAATACAAAAAACAGCTGAATTTATTAAAATAACCCCGTTCAGAAGTTTGGGAACCATTGATTCTTAATATTGTGTGTGGTTAGATGATCTACGACTGTTTGTTTGTTTTGTGATGGTTGTTCATGAGTCTCTTGTTTGTCCTGAACAGTTAAACTGAACTCTGTTCTTCAGAAAAATCCTCAAGGTCCTGCAGATTCTTCAGTTTATAAGGATTTTTTGTGCATATTTGAACCCTTTAAAGCAGTGACTTTGAGATCCATCTTTTCACACTGAAGTCAACTGAGGGACTCAAACACAACTATTAGAAAATTATTACCAAATTATTACCATTATTTCCAAATTTCTCAAGCCCATGAGCCTGTGTAAAAAGATATGTATTAAGCAACTATTTAAAAACCTGAAGAGGTGTGGCAGATCGTATATACCCTGCAAACAGAATTCTGTTATAAGAACATTCTCTAAATATTCAGTGTTGGTTCTGAGAACATTAAAAACGTCCAGTTTTCTTGACGTTAGAGGAACGGTATAATGTTCCTCAAACGTTCTTTCAATTTAATTTTGATCTAAAATTCAACATTGTAGGAACGTTGATTTGTAACATTCCAAGAACATGCAAATGTTTAGTTTCCTTACTGTTAGTAGAATGTTATTTAAAGGTTAGTATGATGTTCCTGAAACATTCTTTCAATCATTCAAACACCGGCTGTGAAGAAGCACTGAAAGAAAGAGAAATAAGAACACAAACAACAACTTTCTTCATCCACAGCCTTAGATGAACTGAAGATAAAAGACATTAAATCTCTGAAGATCTGATTAAACAACTCCACAAACAGCATTACCAGCTTCACTTATTACTAACCAGACTGACTTAATTTCTGTCACAGGTCTACAGAAGCTCTTATTGAGAATTAACAGAGGTTTATGTTGTTAAAAATGGTCACTATTATGGTGATCAGTGTTTAACTACTTGGGCAGTTTGAGCTTTTTACATGAGTTTGTGGTCTTTGTAACAATGTTTACCAAAACACATAATTTGTTGCAAAGAAAACCAGAAACAAAGATGATCAGGTAATATAATATTTAGTAATGTTACGTTCTGTGCCGAGGCTTCGGAGCGTGTGTTGAGAAATCCCAGAGGCTTTCAGTGAAACGCATATCGAGACTTGTATCACTTCAGACCAATGACGTCCGAAGCCTCGCTTCCGCCTGACTGGTTCAAAAAGCGGTTTGAATCTTGGCACAACATTTTGACAGATATGCAGTATAAACCCACAGATCCCCTCAAAATGTGTGGTTGTGATATAGGTGAGTTTTGCCTATTACGACCAAAGAATTGATTTACACACATTTGATTCAGACATTTATTACACAGTTATGTTATACAATCATTATATACCACCAGAAAATACACATTATATTCATTCATAAATAGAATAGTCTATGTGGAAATTGATTTTTTTTTTCTTCGCCATTATTTCTAAGCCTTAACTGGTGCAAAATACAGTGCATCAGATCACATCAGTAATGTATCTGCCTGTTTTACACTCTTTGACCACCAGGTGGTATTGTGAGGAAAATTAAGCCTCGAGAAATGAACCCTTTTGTGAACCACTTGGCTGAAAAGCTTCATGAGGCTTCATCTCGCCACCACTAACAATTTTTATCATCTACCACACTGTCCACATTCAAATTACATCTTTTCTCCTTAGCCCATGGTATTGTTTGAGACGGGTTTTGGTTGAATGAGTCTCATTTGTATTTGTGTTTAAGTTATTTTCTTCTCTTGCTATCTTACTCGGTTCATTTTTAACAAATTCAGTTTTTGTTTCTTTTACTGTATTTTCCTAGTTGTACAGCTCTTTGGTTCAACATTTCTTCTTTTAAATGTGCTTTATAAATAAACATGATCTTGAACTTGAAAATGTGAATATCCTGTTATCATCCACTTGTTTAACTGCAAAAAGGAAGTGATCATCCCACAATCTCTTTCATCTACCATCATCCTCTCTATCCCTCAGCACCACAGCGATGCAAATCATCATCCCATTCCAGTTTATTGTCATCAACACACAGGTCCAGTTAGGCCTGCTTTAGGGTGTTTGAGTCTGTTTGGATGATCACAGATTCCTCTTGTTAGCCATTGTAGCTGTTAACTTGATCAGAGGGAAAACTCCACTATGCTTTGATTATATGAGTTTGAATATGTAAAATATGTACAAGAGTAGTATGAGTCTAAGGAAAGTTTTAGAATGAAAATGAAATCTAGATTTATGTGTGACTGAACTAATGAAACCACTTCCTGTGTAGGTTTAGAACTGTTTAAAAACACGACACACATCCTAAAGACCTCCTCTGTGAACACATACTGTACTGTAAGACTGTAAGTCAGAGCAAATAATGGAATCAGGAACCTTTTATGTGTGCAGAAATATTACTAACAGATCAGGACCTCCAACACAGATTCACCTCCAGGATGAAGGAAAAGATCGAAAGCAAAGTAAGCAGAACGTTTCGTTTCAAGATGGTGTCGCTAATGTTTGCAGGGATGGGAAATGTTACGTAAAATTTCAATCGTGTTTTATGGGGAAAAAAATGTGTCAATGTTTCTGATTTTATATAAAATGTTCCATATTTTAGTGATGTTTGTCATTATAAAGGAACATACTCTTTAAAACAACTTTTTTTTTTCTTTTTTTGTTTTTGCAATGCTCTTTAAAAATCATTTATCTAAAAATAATGCTGGATTACTTACAAAAGTTTATTTGAAGTGTTATATCTAACAATATGACTTGAATTGTTGTTAACTGATTTTTGTCAGGAGGAAGCAGACGTTTGGTGTTGATGACAGTGTGTCTCGGGATCATTTGTGTTCTTCTGCTGGTCTCCATCATAGCGCAGCACATCTCCAACACAGCAGAGAGAGAATCTCTGTTCAAGAGTAACAAGAACACAATTGAAAAGTTAAATCAGACCATCAACAGCTTACAGCACAATTACACTGATCTAATGACTGAAAAAGACCAACTGAAGAACAACTTCAACTCTTTGAGTCAGAAGAAACTGGAGCTGGAGACCAGAGTCAAAGATCTCACTGCTGAGAAAAACCAGTTACAGAACAGTTCAAACTCTTTAAATCAGAAGAAACTGGAGTTAGAAAGCAAAGTCACATCTTTAAGTGAAGAGCTAGAGAAAGAAAAATCTAAAGGTGAGTACAAATCTGTTTTTTTAAGTAGATTATTTTTATCATCATTTTTGTTATCTTTATCCATTTTTAAAAAGTGAAGTTTCTGTCAGGAAATCTGTGTGGTCCTGTTTGTTTGTTCAAATCCAATGAGGAGAAGAGCTGGTCTGAGAGCAGGCAGTACTGCAGGGATCGAGGAGCTGATCTGGTCATTATCGACACTGAGGAGAAGCAGGTGAGTTTGTGTGAGTGTCTGTTCATGAATAAGAGCAATCATACTTAGGGGTTGCTTAAATAACACACCATTTTCAAACTTTTCATTCAGTTTGGGCGTTTATTTACATGACAGTGGTGTTTTGGGGGCCTGAAAATGCACAATTTTGAAAACGGGATTCAAAGTGCACGTTTTTGAAAAAAATCATCTTTGTGTAAAGTATAAAAACGTGAATTTGTGAAAACGGTGATGTTATACACGTGTAACAGACGTAGAGCTGTGCGTGTAAACCTCACTCCCCTGATCACAAAATGACTGAAACTAGAGACTGTGGTATTTATCTTCCTTGTTAGAGTGTCAGACTCCCATGCCGGGGTTCGAGTCCCACTTAAAGCGGGCAGTTCGAACAGGAGGGGTTACACATGCTTCTCACATGTTCAATCTAAAGGCACATAGTGTTTCTTTACAAAGTGACATCGCCAACTACTGGCCTGGCAGCAGAATATGGTGATTTTGGTCGTTTTCGTGGAGCCGTCAGAACGATGAAATTTTAGCACATTATTGCAGTGTAAATGTACCCTTATTCCTGTTTTTATTCACACACAGAAGTCCATATCTTCATTCATCAAGGAGAGAGTGTGGATTGGTTTGTCTGACATTGAGAACGAAGGCAACATGACATGGGTGGATAATTCAACACTGAATCATGGGTAAGTGACAAAACACTCACAGAAAACCAGTGCAAATGTATTTTAAGCATGAGACCATCACAACCTCTAAAAATAGCTGAAGACACAACTCATCCACAAACACCAAAACCAAAGATTTTTTGCAAAAAAAAAAAAAAAAAACTTCTCTCCATTAAGTTTTGCACTGTCACTTTTGCTCTTGCTCTGTACTGTTTACTCTTGACACATGTTATTCAGGTTTTGGTATGAAGATGAGCCAAATAATGCAGATGGAGATGAAGACTGTGTTGAACTGATGCCTGTAAACACCATCCAGAACTGGAACGATCTCCCATGCTCTGATAAGAGAAAAGGGATTTGTGAGAAATAGAGTTCATCCCATATTGTTTTGTTGTTAACTGTATTATTTTATGGAATCAATATTATTCTGATCATAACATTTCTGATTGAGGTTCCTATCTCTTAATTTTATTTAAACTAGCATCAATTTAATTTTACAATTTTATATAACATACAAAATCACAAATTGAAATTCATAAAAGAAAAATGTAAAACTGTCAAAAAAATGTATTGCTTTAATAAACTCTTTGAAACTTTTGAGTTAAATTGCTTTCTCTTTAAATGGTCAATATAATGTAAATACAATAAAATGGCCAATAACCATTATTACCAAAGCTCTTTTTTAATTTCATATTTCATTCTTACATTTACTTCGATGAACTTGATGCATGATTATGGCGAGAAATTTCCTCCAGCCCAGCGGAGTGCAGCAGAGAGCCATATATTCTACTGAAGTGATCATCAGCGAGGAAGAGAAACATTTTACCAATTTATACGGTGCGTTCCAAACGGGATATATCGCCCTCCGAAGGGCACTTCGGAGTGAAAATAATCATGGCCGCCATATTGAAGGGTCGTTCCAAACCGAAGTGCTAAAAACTGGCCACTTCAAAGGGCCCTTGGGAATGAAGGATTTCGAAGGGTACAACTGATGAACACTTCGGGCCCCCATGATCCTTTGCACAGAGAAGTACCCGTCACAGAATGGGTACAGGAGGCTCGGAGTTCGGTTTTAACTATAAATGTATGTATAGTATTTTTCTATACTTCTGTAATATTTATACAAGTTAGATTTGGGATATTATTATGGTCAAATAGGGGATAGACATACACCCTGCGTTCCATTTGGAAGGGCTCATCCCTATGCCCTAATCCCTTCAAAGGGTTTACTCTCCGGAGTGAGAGCTTCGAAGGGATGAAGGGTGTAGGGGTCAAAAATACTCCTTTTTTGGAACGCACTTCTGCGTCATCTTAACGAGACGATCAAGGAGGAGTAGATTGCGCAAGCTGCGCCCTTTGTTTAACATTAGTTTATATATTTATTTATTTTAGCTTTATCGCACCATGTATATTGTCTCTATGTATTTGAAACATTTGAATGGACTGATAACTGGAGCTGTAAAGTATTTTTGTTGAAGTGCAATGTCATTTTGACCATATTAATGTACCAAATCTAACTCGTATAAATATTACAGTAGTATAGAAAAATACTATACATAGGTAAAATCGAACTCCGAGCCTCCTGTACCCATTCTGTGACGTCAAACAACTTCCCTGTGCTAAGGATCATGGGGGCCCGAAGTGTCCATCAGTTGTACCCTTGGAAATCCTTCATTTCGAAGGGCCCTTTGAAGTGGCCAGTTTTGAGCCATGATTGTTTTCACTCCGAAGTGCCCTTCGGAGGGGGATATATCCCGTTTGGAATGCACCGTCAGTTTTTGTTTTCAAGTTTAAAGTTCAAGCACTTCTACTTACACTTAAGAAAGTATCTTTGACAATAATATAGTTCTATTTTTAAACAATAACTGTAGTTTACAGTTTTTTAGAGAATTGTGTGATCGATTACAAACTAATGGTGAATTCCAAATGGCATCTGCGCACCTTTAATAGGTTCCCCGCAGGAAGGCGATGCCACTTGAATAACGGTGGTTCCAAATGAAAGTGAAAGTGAGCAACATAACCACGAAGGGTACATGCTCACTTCAAAGAAATACATTTACCATTTATGAGCATGTGACACAGGCTGTTCGTTTGAAACTTAGATGGTGGGAGATTGAGTTTACGTACACTATAAATATAATTATTCATGTTGTTTTGTTCTGTTGTGATACATTTTTGGCTTGCATTAGCAATATTTAAAGTTCAAATATTTTCGTAGGCAATAAATGGGTTTAATAGTAGATGTGTTTACAGATGCCAAAGAAGAAATGGTATATTTTGGGCTGTTAATTTTTTTTATTTTAGTAAGTGTTTAATACATCTGAGATGATTTGACAGATGCCAGATCTCCTAATCATGATAATTGAAATCTGGCTAATTTGGTTCTTGAAATTAATTTGTGGATTGGATTAAAATATCTGGATAAAAACTTTCTTGTGGGTTTTTTTTTTTGTTGTTGTTTTTTTTTTTTTTTTGAAAATGACTGATGGTTTCTCTAGATAAGACCCTTATTCCTCGTCTTGGATTATGTAGAGCTCTTTGAAGCTGCACTGAAACTGTCATTTGGACCTTGGTAACTGTTGAAGTCTACTATATGGAGAAAAATCCTGGAATGTTTTCCTAAAAAAAAAAGAAAAACTGAATTTATTTTCTCCTGAAGAAAGAAAGACATAAACAACTTGGATGACATGGGGGTGAGTAAATTATCAGTAAATTTTCATTTGAAAGTGAACTAATCCTGTAATGTCTTCTTTTATTTCAGTTGATTTGATCTAAGTCTGTGGCTGGAAGTCAGTTGTATGTTTGGAGAATGTTCTTATAACAGAAATCTGTTATCTGGGTGTGCACTCATACTATGAGCTCACCATGTGACACCACTGTGACATCACTGTGATAGTGTTGGGAAACAGGAAGTAGAATGTTCCCCTAGTGACTGAGATTTGAATCCTCCTCTCAACCTGCTCAACACTTTGAATTCACAATGAGCTCACATATTACTCTCACTGTGAGTGTCACTGTATGAGAATGGTGTGATGTCACTGTGATCATCGTATGACCTCACGTGTTGACCGGGTTCTCATAGTCAACTTCTAGGTTAGTATTTATACACCATTCACATGATATTGTAGAGAATATGACATCTTCTGAACTTGCCATACATTGATTTTTAGTGAGTTGAAGGAAGCACATTGGGAAATCCCACTGATCTATAATAAGGTCAAAAGTCTCTATACGTCATTCCTGAAAAGGTGAGCCAAATGACGCAGATGCAAATCTCTCATGCTCAGGGAAGATAGTCATGATAACATTGCTTTTATATGTGCGTTTAGATAACTCTCTTTTGTTTGCATACTTATTTTCAGATCCTTATTTTCGGATCCTTCACTAATGTTTTTGGCTAAATTTGAAAGTTTCTCTTCACTTCTTGTTTACAAGCTGTTTTAACAATGCACTTATGAAATCTAATGCTGAAAGCTGATAGGCTTTGAATTGTAACCTCTGATAAAGATTAGTTGTATGTTATCTTCCCTTGTGCCCTTTTCAGCTATATTTTGGACTGAAACAAATTTCTATGCAAATATTCTGTTGCCACCAATGTGTATTTAATATCTGAAAACAGGTAGATTTTTTAAAATTACATAAGTCAATGTAGAGACCACAGCTCATGTGTCAACACAGGCTAGTGTACTGTAAGACTGTGACTAAGAGCAAAAATTATGAAATCTGGCAGATATAACATAACTTCTGAAAACAGGGATACTGAGGGCACAACTGGACCTCCAACACAGGATGAAACAAAACCTCGAATGAGCAGTAAGCTGAATTTTTTTTCCGAAGTAGACGTTGTGTTGATAATGCCGCAAAACTGAAAATTCTCATGAAAACTCTTTGGTATCTGTGTGTTTTTGCCCTGTTTGTCAGGAGGAAGTAGATGTTTGGTGGTGCTGGCAGTGTGTCTCGGGATCATTTGTGCTCTTCTCATGGTCGCCTGCAGTATGGCAGTAGTGCAATACTTTATAATCAAAGCAGACAGAGACCTGATTAAGAGTTACAAGAACACAGTTGAAGAGTTCAATCAGACTATCATCATCTTACAGGACAATAACACTGAACTAATGATTGAAAAAGACCATCCTCAACTTTGTGATGCAGAAGAAACGGGAGCTGGAGACCAGAGTTGATAATCTCTCTACAGAAAAAAGCCAGTTACAGGGAAGCGTTGACTCTTTGAGTCAGAAGAAACTGGAGCTGAAGACCAGAGTCAATGATCTCACTGCTGAGAAAAGCCAGTTACAAGGAAGTTTTGATTCTTTGAATCAGCAGAAACTGGAGTTAGAAAACACAGTCACGTCTCTGAGTAATGAATTAAACAAAAAATCATCTAAACGATGTTAGTATACATCTGATGACATGTTTAAGCACTTTCTTCATTGTCTTTCATGTATACCATTTTAAGAAGGTGTGTGCTTCTGTTTGGTCCAGGGTTTTTTTCCATATCCAGTGAGTCGTAGAGCTGGTCTGACAGCAGGCAGTACTGCAGGGACCATGGTGGTGATCTGGCCATTGTCGACACTGAAGAGAAGCAGGTGAGTTCAGTGACAAACAAAACCAGAACAGGAGTCAGTATTTAGTCCAGTGGATTTTGCCAGTTCAAACAGTTTGGGCCAGGGGAAGGCAACGTTGGTCCTGGAGAGCCACTGTCCTGCAGATTTTAGCTCCAACCCTGAAAAAAACCTCACCTGCCTGTAGCCTTAGGGTATGATTACATGACAACGATGTACTAAAAACAGATGAGAGCATTTTCAAAATGATCCCCGTTCATATGGATCTGCTAAAACGACTAAAAAGGCTGTATTATGCATGAAACACCCCGCAAAAATGTAATATACATGCATGATTGTCCCCTTTTTTGCAAATTCAGAATTTTTGTTGTTTACATGGTAATTGTAAAGGCATTGTTTTCAAAACCTTGCATTTTGAAACCCATTTTCAAACGTTTGCGTTTTCAGGCTGCCAAAACGGTGTTATCATGTCAATGAACGGCTAAAACATAAAAAGTGTTCAATTAAAAACGGTGTCGTAATAACAGCCCCTTAGTAATCCTGAAGATTTCGATTAGCTTGTTCAGGTGTGTTTGATTAGGGTTGGAGCTAAACTCTGACAAATGTGTTTTGCATGTGTTCAGTCATTTGAATGTAAAACTTACGGCCTTATAGCCTACAATGCAACCCAAAATCTGCTCCACCTAAATTTATGGTCAGGAGACGCATTTTATGTTAAAGGAGAGAATGAGGAATTGCAATTATTGTTATTTTTATTTATTGATTGATTGATTGATTTTACACACAGAGGCACATATCTTCATTTATCAAGGACAGTGTGTGGATTGGTTTGTCTGACATTGAGAATGAGGGCACTTGGAAATGGGTGGATAATTCACCATTGAATCGAGGGTAAGTGCTACAACAAGCGCAGAAAACCACTGTGTTCTTCTCTACATATTTGTTTGTAAACGTGTCTTGTATTTGCTTTCTGAATATTTATATATTAAGTTGTGTACCGGAACTGAATTTAACCCATTTTATTCAGGTTTTGGTTTACAGGTGAGCCGAATAGCTTTCATGGAACAAATGAGGACTGTGTTATACTGATGCCTACAATAGACAGCGTAAACAACTGGAATGATCTTTCATGCACAGACACGAGAAAATGGGTTTGTGAAACTTAACATCTATTCCTTCATCATTATATTTAATAAGTCTTTGACTTGTATTTTTTTTTTTTTCTAAAATTTTTCTTTTTATTGCATATTTAGTGAAGGTTCCTGTAATCAAACCTAATTTCTTAAAATAAGCATGACTGATTTAATGTTTTTTTGTTTGTTTGTTGTTGTTTTTTTTTCAAATTGTATGCGTTTTCCATGAAGAAAAATATAGGACTGTTGTTTTCTTACCCCTGTAACAAATAACTGAAGACATCCTGAGTAATTGTAAAATTGTTTTTGGGCTTCATAGTTTAATTTCTGCTCATTTCTGTCAGCAAAACTGTTGTCACACACACACACACAAAAATATGGTTTATTTTTTGTCAGCATTTAATGTAATTTTCTAAATTAAGATTGTCTATTAAGCTGTAATCTGTTAAAAAAATAGAACTAATGTTTCTCATATTTTTCTGAATTACGTATATGGTCTGTGGATTAAAGGGATAGTTCACTCAAAAATGAAAACTATTACATGATTTACTTACCCTCAAGCCATCCTAGGTGTATATGACTTTCTTCTTCCAGATGAACACAATCAGAGATATATTTAAAAATATCCTTAGTCCTCCAAGGTTAATAATGGTTGTGAATGGTAGGCCAAATTCTGAAGACAGAAAAAATTTATCCATAAATTAAAAAAAAAAAAAAGAATCCATACGAATCCAGAGGGTTAATAAATTTTGAAGCGAAGGGATGCTTTTTTGTAAGAAAAAATATCCATATTTAAAACTTTATATATTCAAACAACTAGCTTCCGGTGAACGGCCGCATGCAGAATGCGCAAGTCGACTTGCGCCAAATGAGTAATCCTCTGACACGATGTTTGACGCAGGATGAAGGAGTATCTTAAGCTTAGACACCTCTCATGGTTCAAACAAATACAGCTGGGCAACAAACTCAAGCTCCTCCAACATTTCTCTTTAAAATTTCTCATTTTAAACTTCTAATTTCTGACCAGTGTTTTGTTTAGCTCTCTCCTCTGCTCCTCTGCGTTCGTCATTGCGTCAGGTCAAAGGTTGCTCTTCCGCCCAAATTGACGTGCACAGTATGGGTACGGTCGTCCGCCGGAAGCTAGTTATTTGAATTTATTTTTGGGTGAACTATGCCTTTAACTGATTTTTCTGCTTGTATTATTTTATGGTATCATGGAACATTTCTGATAATCTGTGTCTATGAAACTTTCGCTTTGAATTAAATGATCAATTAACATTATTTTCACAGCATTTTTATTTTTATTTCAAATTTCATTGTCGCTGCTTTATTGAGCTGTGGCTTTCCTCCAGTCCATCAGGGAGCAGCAAACTGAAGTGATCAGAGAAAAATAGAAACATTAGATTTACTTGCTAAATCTTTTCCTGCACCATCAATACAAAGATCCAGTTTGACCCGTTTAATGGTGTTTGAGTCTATTTGAAGGATTCCTCCTGTTGGCTTTTGAAGCTAATAACATGTGCTTGAATGTACTGTAACGGGTGATGTGGTGGAATGTCATCTTGACAGTGTAAGGACCAATGCTTTCTACAAACACCTGCAATTGCTGATAAAGAAGCAACTCTGTAATAATCAGGGGTCAAGAGCTCAACTAAAGCAAACACTGATCTCCATGATGGTGACCTCAAACTAAACATCTAAATCTCTGTTAATTCTCAATAAGAGCTTCTGTAGACGTGTGACAGAAATAAAGTCAGTCTGGTTAGTAATAAGTGAAGCTGGTAATGCTGTTTGTGGAGTTGTTTAATCAGATCTTCAGCGATTTAATGTCTTTTATCTTCAGTTCATCTAAGGCTGTGGCTGAAGAAAGTTGTAGTTTGTGTTCTTATTTCTCTTTCTTTCAGTGTTTGTTCACAGCAGGTGTTTGAATGATTGAAAGAATGTTTCAGGAACATCATACTAACCTTCAAATAACATTCTACTAACATTAAGGAAACTGGACATTTTCATGTTCTTGGAATGTTACAAATCAACGTTCATAGAATGTTGAATTTTAGATCAAAATTAAGTTGAAAGAACGTTTGATAGTGACACATAGTCATATGGGTCTGTAAGTTGGACTGAAAGTCTTTATTTTTAGCAAAGGCCAGTGTGAAATGAAACCACTTCCTGTGAGAGTTTATCACTATTGTATATTTGCTATTTATCATTCTGAGGACCACACCTCATCTGTAAAGATATATTTTCCGTGTCAGACACAGCAGATGTAAATGTTGAACGCAGAGATATTGAGGACACAACTGGACCTCGAACACTGAATCACAGCAAGGATGAAGGAAAAGATCGAAAGCACAGTAAGCTGAAAATGACTTTAAAGCAGAAACGGTGTCGCAGATGGTGTTGTTCATGGTGACACTGTTTGAGGAAGTGTCACGTACAATTTCAAATATTAAATTATTCCTAAAAACAATATTTTGCTACTTTTATATTTAATGTATTAACAAAATACATAAAAAAGCTCCATCTATAGTATTATCTAGGTAGATTACCTAAAAAATATCCTAACACATAATGGCAGTATGTGTTCCCAAACGAGTATGAGCTGAAAAAATCCAGATCCATCCATCATAAACATATTCCACACAGCTCGAGAGGATTAATAAAGGCCTTCTGAAACGAAGCGATGCGTTTGTGTAAAAAAATAAATAAATCTATATTTAACAAGTTATGTAGTAAAGGATCTAGCTTCCGCCTTCCGTATTCTTAACCTTACGCTGTATGTCCTATGCCTTCCCTATTCAATTTAAGGAAATGGCCAGTACGCCAGTACCGTTTTTTTCCATAATTTGAATACGTCAGGATATTTATTAATATTTCTACGATTGTGTTCATCATAAAGAAGATAGTCATACACCTAGGATGGCTTGAGGGTGAGTAAAGCTTGGACAAATTTTTATTTGAAAGTGAACTAATCCTTTAATAATTCAGGAAATGAGGACTCTATTGAACTGAATCCTGAAAAAGCTGGTCTGATGCTTTTTACTTTTTAATTGATTTCTGCTTAAAGTCCGCGTGAACCGGAAGTTGCAAACGACTTTTCTCCAGTGCTGTGACGTATTTCTAAGTGAAACGGAATATCGAATAGAGGGCAGAGTTTTACTTTAGTGCTCGTCTCCATCTCTCGCTCATAGCAGACTAACAATTTTTGTTACAATTTAATATGGGGTCCTATTAACTGAAAATTTTAAACTGAAAAATACATATTATTCAAGTTTTGGGATAGAGGTAAACCAAATGACGCTGGTGGAAGTGAGGACTGCATTGAACTGATGCCTGCAAATCCCGTCCTGAACAACTGGAATGATCTTCCATGCTCTGAGAAGAGAAAGGGGATTTGTGAGAAATAAGATTTATCAAGTCTTGTTTTGCTTTTGCTTTTATTATTTTATTTACTCATTTTGCAATTGCAAATGTGTAATTTCTGATGGAGGTTTCTGTCTTTTAAAACACTGCCATCTGATGTCTGGAAAATGTAAAACAAATGATGTTCTCATTGCTACAATAAACTCTCAATATCCTGTTTCTCATTATTCTGAGATTGAGTGTCTTTAAACCTGTTTTTGAGTTGAATTGCTTTCTGTTTTAATAAAGTATTATCTCATTGTGTTTTTATTTCATATTTCATTGTGTATCTACACTCACCTAAAGGATTATTAGGAACACCTGTTCAATTTCTCATTAATGCAATTATCTAATCAACCAATCGCATGGCAGTTGCTTCAATGCATTTAGGGGTGTGGTCCTGGTCAAGACAATCTCCTGAACTCCAAACTGAATGTCAGAATGGGAAAGAAAGGTGATTTAAGCAATTTTGAGCGTGGCATGGTTGTTGGTGCCAGACGGGCCGGTCTGAGTATTTCACAATCTGCTCAGTTACTGGGATTTTCACGCACAACCATTTCTAGGGTTTACAAAGAATGGTGTGAAAAGGGAAAAACATCCAGTATGCGGCAGTCCTGTGGGCGAAATATGCCTTTTTGATGCTAGGGGTCAGACGAGAATGGGCCGACTGATTCAAGCTGATAGAAGAGCAACTTTGACTGAAATAACCACTCGTTACAACCGAGGTATGCAGCAAAGCATTTGTGAAGCCACAACACGCACAACCTTGAGGCGGATGGGCTACAACAGCAGAAGACCCCGCCGGGTACCACTCATCTCCACTACAAATTGGAAAAAGTGGCTACAATTTGCACGAGCTCGCCAAAATTGGACAGTTGAAGACTGGAAAAATGTTGCCTGGTCTGATGAGTCTCGATCTCTGTTGAGACATTCAGATGGTAGAGTCAGAATTTGGCGTAAACAGAATGAGAACATGGATCCATCATGCCTTGTTACCACTGTGCAGGCTGGTGGTGGTGGTGTAATGGTGTGGGGGATGTTTTCTTGGCACACTTTAGGCCCCTTAGTGCCAATTGGGCATCGTTTAAATGCCACGGCCTACCTGAGCATTGTTTCTGACCATGTCCATCCCTTTATGACCACCATGTACCCATCCGCTGATGGCTACTTCCAGCAGGATAATGCACCATGTCACAAAGCTCGAATCATTTCAAATTGGTTTCTTGAACATGACAATGAGTTCACTGTACTAAAATGGCCCCCACAGTCACCAGATCTCAACCCAATAGAGCATCTTTGGGATGTGGTGGAACGGGAGCTTCGTGCCCTGGATGTGCATCCCACAAATCTCCATCAACTGGAAGATGCTATCCTATTAATATGGGCCAACATTTCTAAAGAATGCTTTCAGCACCTTGTTGAATCAATGCCACGTAGAATTAAGGCAGTTCTGAAGGCGAAAGGGGGTCAAACACAGTATTAGTATGGTGTTCCTAATAATCCTTTAGGTGAGTGTATTTATTGCACTTTGGATAGATTTGCTCCAGTCCAGCAGGGCACAGCAGAGAGCAGGTTTATCAGACTGAGGAACAGGAACATCAGATTCAGGGCACTTGCTGCAGTTTCCTGCATCATCAATACAAAGGTCCAGTTTGGCCTGTTTAAGGTTATTTGAATCTATATGAGTGATCACAGATTCCTCTTGTTGACTTCTGAAGCAGAGTGCAGGTCAGTTACAGTGATCTTACTGCTAAAAATACCAGGTGATTCATCGGTCTAAAGAAAACAGAGTTTGGAGGCCTGATTTAATGACTTTAACTTTTGTGAAATGCTGGTAAAAAAAGAAGAAGCTTTGACTCCTGATGACTGTCCTGGGAAAAAATTTAAGATTTTCTAATCTGAACTTAAAGTTAAAGGGTTGTTTGTTTGTTTGTTAGTTAGTTTGAATGATTTATACTATCACAGAGAAAATGACAGAACAGTGACATCTACTGAGAAAATTAAAATGTGAATATCCCTTTGTCAGCCTCTTGTATAACTGTAAACAGGAAGTTATCATCCCACAATCTCTATCTCCTACCATCATCCTCTCTGTCCCTCAGCATCACAGCGATGCAAATCATCATCCCATTCCAGTTTATTGTCATCAACACACAGGTCCAGTTAGGCCTGCTTTAGGGTGTTTGAGTCAGTTTGGGTGATCACAGATTCCTCTTGTTGGACACTGTAGCTTCTGACACTATCACAGAGAAAACTCCACACTGCTTTGACTATATGAAGTTGAATATGCATTATATATTCAATCATACAGTAGTATGAGCTGACAGAGAGCATGAGAAGGAAATCTAGATTTATCTGCACTAATGAAACCACTTCCTGTGTAGGTTTAGAACTATTTAAAAACACGACACACATCAGAAAAGACCTCCTCTGTGAACACATACTGTACTGTAAGACTGTAAGTCAGAGCAAATAATGGAATCAGGAACCTTTTATGTGTGCAGAAATATTACTAACAGATCAGGACCTCCAACACAGATTCACCTCCAGGATGAAGGAAAAGATCGACGTAAGCTGAGCGTTTCGTTTGAAGCAAAGATGGTGTCGCTGAGGGGACCGAAATGTTACATGCAATTTTAATAATTTCTGATTTTATATGAAATGTTACATATTTTACAATATAGGAATTCAGCATACTGTTAAAAAAACTTCATCTTAAAACAAAGCTGGTTTACTTACAAGGGTTATTTCATGTTATGAGTGCATTATTGTTAATTGATATTTGTGTGATTTCTCTCTGTTTGTCAGGAGGAAGTAGGTGTTTGGTGTTGATGACAGTGTGTCTCGGGATCATTTGTGTTCTTCTGCTGGTCTCCATCATAGCGCAGCACATCTCCAACACAGCAGAGAGAGAATCTCTGTTCAAGAGTAACAAGAACACAGTCCAAGAGTTCAATCAGACCATCAACGGCGTACAGCACAATTACACTGAACTAATGACTGAAAAAGACCAACTGAAGAACAACTTCAGCTCTCTGAGTCAGAAGAAACTGGAGCTGGAGACCAGAGTCAAAGATCTCACTGCTGAGAAAAGCCAGTTACAGAGAAGTGTTGATGCTTTGAGTCAGAAGAAACTGGAGTTAGAAAGCAAAGTCACGTCTTTGAGTGATGAAGTGAAGATAAAAGGTTGTAAAGAAGGTCAGAGGAAACTGGAGTTAGAGAATGAACTAAGGAAGTTATCTGAACAGGGTTTGTGGAAAAGGACACACACACACACACACACATTTCCAGCACAATACTTTTTTTTTCAATTACTTTTTTAATTGAAAGGAAATGGCAGATTCTTCATATCCGATGAGGAGAAGAGCTGGTCTGACAGCAGGCAGTACTGCAGGGATCGAGGAGCTGATCTGGTCATTATCAACACTGAAGAGAAGCAGGTGAGTTTGTGTGAGAGTCTGTTCATGAATGAGAGGAATCACACTTATTCCTGTTTTTATTCACATGCAGAGGTCCATATCTTCATTTATCAATGCGAGTGTATGGATTGGTTTGTCTGACATTGAGAATGAGGGTGACATGAAATGGGTGGATAATTCACCACTGAAACAAGAGTAAGTGACAAAACACTCACAGAAAATATAAACCAAGGCTTATTGGTTTTATAAAATGGTTAGTATGTATAACTGGAAAGGTTTCTTAAAATAACCCACAGCAACAAAAATGGTATTCATTAATAACATCTGCCAAGTAATGTAGTTATTCAGCAATATTTAGCAGAATGATTGAGCAATGGGGTGATGATTAACATTTACTCAATAGCGCTGCTTTTGTTTCTGCACAACTCTTTATTATTCTTGAAATGGGTAGCAGTGAGTATTGGTGATTTTTGAATTGCTTGTGACGAATCTCACTTGTTACACATTTTGCATCTGCTGAATAAGTAAAACTTTGGGCTACTTGAAAATTTGGGGTATACTGAGCAACTGAAAATCTGTCACATTTTATTCAGGTTTTTTTTCCCACATGAGCCGAATGATGCACATGGAAATGAGGACTGTGTTGAAACGCAGTATTGCACGTATTGTCGTCCTTCTGACCTGAACGTCTGGAATGATCTCCCATGCTCAGACTTCAAAAAAGCACTTTGTGAGAAATAGGGTCCATCCCTATTCTCTTTTTTTCTTTTACTAATTTGTAATCTTTTAATTAAGAACAAATAATTTCTGATTGTGGATTCTACCTTTTAAAACTGTCTGCTAATTTCATTTTTTGAACACTTTCAAGATATAAATTTTGTTTTATAATTTTCTGTATTATACAGAGTGGATACTTGCATAAGAGGAAAATGTAAACTTGTCATTATTTTCGAATTGCAAGAATAAAGCTCTAATTTAGTTTCCTTTTCTGTGTTCTTCCTGTTTTGTCTGCCTGATTTGCTCCTTGTTTGTTAATTAATCCTACACAGCTGTTCAGTTTCAGTAATCATCCCCTTTATTTAAGCCTTGAGTTTCCTCTGTCCTTTGTGGTCTTGTCAATTTTAAACATAATTGTTCCTATATAAGGAGAAATAACCCCTTTTGGCAAAAAAGGGTTCTTTGGTCTAAACACTGCTTCATATACTTACATTATTTAAAATGATTACACTATAACGTTTGTTTTTACTTCAGTTTTACTTTGGCACACCTTTCATTCTGAACAAAATAAACTTACAAATGTACTTTTACACTTTCAAGTTCAATAATATTTGCCACACGATCCTGTACACTGAAAATATGGTAACATCTAAATGAATTGGTTTTACTGAAGCGTAAAATATCATTTAATATCACTAAATCAACCTAAGCACATTAATTTATAGCCCTAACTATCAGGTAGAAACGAGTAACAAGTGTGTTAGCGGTATACTAGCAATCTCTACTAGCAAAGTCAACAGGTTTTACTATTATTAACAGGTACACCCCAGACAACAGCATAGTGTGGCCCAGATCCGGCCCACATCTGGTACATGTGGATTACACGTGGACCAGATTTGGGCCGGATCTGGCCCGACACTGTTGCTGTCAGGGACACTACAGTCTGATATTTGCTAACATGATTGCAAGTTCTTCAGTTGTCAAGTCAAAAGATGCTATACAGCTCTTATATTGATGAGCAGCAAGCATTGTATGATCTCATATTGAGTTATGTTTTATTTAGATTCTGAAACTCTATTCTACAGAGCCCCGCATATGACATGCTGGAGAAAAAAGTAAATCGTGTGCACGAGCAGAACTCCGTACAATTCTAACTCAACAATCCAAACTGATGCAAAACAACTTGAATGTGAATGCGCTGATCAGTTTTGTCCCATTTTGCAAAGTGCCACATTTCAGTGCCCCTCGTGCGAGTGATTACAAGGCTTGTGAATGCCTCATTTTTAAACTTCAACTGTAACAGAAGTTCGTTTGAACTCAGTGCTCAAGAAAAAAAACGATTGCACTGTTCTTATGTTCACAAATGATCTTATGATCACAAATCTTATGTTATTTTAATAACCTGTGTCATTTTTACTTAGCCTGTGTCTCTTTATTGTGTGGTGACATTGCTGTGGCACCTCAGTTCAAGCGTCATGTGAACCGATCATCTCTTCCTCTTTATTACATGAAATAAATGTGAATATACATCATAAGCTATGCTGTTTCAATCGTGAAAAGGCGTGAATACACAATATTTTTCGGTTTCAAGTCCCCCAATGTTAATCTACTAACTCTCCTGTCTGGTTTGTTTCTCAGACAAAATGGCAGATTCAGCATTATGATCGGTCAGACATTAAAAACCCATTCCTCTGTGTCTTTAAGTAGGCTACTTAATAAGTTCACAACATGAACATACATAAGGAAATAATATTATCAAGTACAGTCAAGGGAGACATTTTACTATATGGTTACACATTTATTAATATATATTTCAAAATTACATGGTTAAAAGTATTTGTTCTCAGTTTATACAAATTAGTTATGCCATATGAACTTACAAAAAATTGTTTGTATTAACCATTAACATGGTATTTAAAAATCCTCATTGTACATCATGATATCTTATGCATATATAAACAGAAAAGTGTATTTAATTCAAAGTATTGTTGTTAAATATTTTAGACATCAATCCGATCAAAATTCATGTGAAAACAGCTTTTGTTTAACAAAAGAAAATTACGTGTATGTGTAGCGCAACTATGATTGTTTTGCATTTCCGGTTCTGAAACTGCTGGTACTGTGGTTCTGCAGCTGGATATTATTGGGGAATTGTGAAGTGTGTTGTGTAGCCTAATCACAAATCAGTAAGTTAAAATGATCAAGAATTTGTTTTGTTTCTTTTGCCTTTTTTTTTTTTTTTTTTNTTTTTTTTTTTTTTTTTTTTTTTTTTTTTTTTTGGCTTTTAATTAGTTTGGTCTATCTAGATAGAAGAGGTAGCATTTCCTCATGCTAGGGCACAATGAAAAGTAAGGAAATGAAAAGAGGATGCACATTTTAAGAATTGACAATCACCTCGTGTCAGATAAAAGAACCACTGTTAAAGTTTAATGTCACAAAGTGTCTTAAAGTTCATATCCTAGAGGGTGCCAAAGGTCATTCTCAAACTTGGAGTAATACAAAGTGTACAGTGGACTTGACAGAAATTTTGATACACAGCAAAAACCCCAGTGTTAAATTAATTCTCTCCAAAGTCCACACTCAAGAGTGTTGAAACTGAACACTGAAGCAGTGTTAAAGTTAATGAGACAATTAAGTGATTCTGTGATCACCATTATGGGGATCGGTATTTGCTTTAGTTGGGCTCTTGACACTTGACTTTTTAATATTACATTTTGTTTGGCTACTAACTGAGTTATAACAGCCAGAAAAGCCAAGAAAGCAAAGAGGAAATGTGATCAGGTGTTGTTGGTTCGGTTTTGTCATAATCATTATTTAGAGCCCATTCTCTGAGTAAGATTTACATTATTGATTACAGCACTGTGATTCTACTGCATAAGATCCAACCTTTTCTAATCTATTTTTTCAGATCTATTTTGTTTAGACACACACACAGACATCAAGAATCAGTGTATGAATCTCAACAATGGTGACCATCAAAAAGCATGTTGGAGTGCATTCTGGGTGCCACCAATCAAAACTCTTCCATGGCTCCCAGCATGCATTGCAGCAATAAATAGAGCTGAATTATCTTAATACTCTCTTTCATTTGTTTTTTTTTTTGACTTTTTATTGGCTTGTTTTGTGATGTTCAGAGTTGATCTGTTTATCAGAATATGCTGTTTGTCACCTTGGTTGAGATTCATATGAAAATGCTGTATCTTATTCTGTAGAATCACAGTGCTGCTGTAATCAGAAAAGTAAATCAAACTCAGATATAAATGACAGTGATTCAGGTAAAACGTTGATTATGTCAAAACAAAACAAACAACATCTAATCACATTTCCTCTTTGCTTTCTTGGCTTGTCTGGCTGTTGTAACTCAATAAGGGAAACACCTAAACTCTAATGTTAAAAAAAATCGAGGATCAAGAGCCCAACTAAAGCAAACAACGATCACCATAATGGTGACTTAAAATTATGACTCTTTCATATGTTAACAGCAGGTATCTTCACTAATGGTCAATCATCACTCAATAATTCACATAATTATCTCATTACTTTAACACTCTTGAGTGTGGACTCAAAGGAGAGTTAATTTAACACCGGAGTTTTTGTTGTGTATGAGCTTAATACAGTGGTTCCCAAACATTTTCTTCCAGGCCCCCCTTTTGTAGAGAAAAATATTTTGTGGCTGCATTTATTTATTAAAAACACAGCAAGCACATTAATATGCCTATTGTTAAATATTTAAATTTAATATAACTTTTTTTCTTTTTGAATGTTTTAACATATAATGAATTAATGCGATGGTAAGTTAAATTCAGACCCTTAAGAAATAATAGGCTGATTTTCTGCTCCGTAAACATTTCTGTTTATTATCAATGTTGAAAACAGTTGTGCTCCTTCATATTTTTGAGTAAACTAATTTTTCAGGATTCGTTAATAAATATACATGCACCTAATAAGGCACTCTCAGACATGACCTTGATTGTAAAATTATGATTTTAAATATTGCAATTAATACAGAACTAGCTACTTAACTAGCTTACTTAGCTTCTTAACCTTTGCATTGGTGAATCTGAGGGTGAGATATGCCTCTTGATATTTTCTTGTCTTTTAACCGCACTGGATGCGACGGCCGCGCTGTAACAGCTGATGTCTACACATCCATTTGTCCTTTGTGTCTTAATGCTGGAGTTCGTCAGAAACAGTACCTGGCATCAGTTTACTCGTGTCGACTCGTGCCGCATCCAGTAACAGCATCACTGATTGAACATCAGTGGGTTCTTATGGATTTGCGTTGTGCCGCTCGTGCCTGGTCATGTTGTTTTGGCATTTGTGAATTTGAAGTAGGCCTATATTCATAATCTACTTTACGTTTGCCTGAAGCTGGCAGTTATTTCATAAAATTGTCCAAGCTTAGTGCAGAACAATGTATCATTCATTTACATTTTTCTGTTTTTTTTTTTTATTTTCCCAGCAGTACTCAATCCTAATTCTCCGGTCGCGCCATCTAGTGGTCTGTTATTTCACGACAACAACTGCTACTACTGATAACAGACTATTCAATCGGTTACTGCGAGTCATTTTGAGATATTAAAGATGTCACATAGATTTTTCATGTTTAAATATTTACTTATCTGGCAAGTAGCCACATAATAAGCGGGATAATTACACACCCTGCAGAGGTTAGTTTAGCATAATAATCTGGTGACTGTGCACTATCCCTCAGCCTTGCCACGCCCCCTTGTCAAAACTCCACCCACTACATCTGGAAAAATTGCAGGATCTGAGTTGCATTCTACCTACCAGATCTCAGCTCAGAGTTAAAGGTCAATCATTTCAGCATTTTAGTGGCACAGTGGTGCAGCTTAAAAATGTTTTTCATTATATAAAGGTCTAATGAGACCTGTCCTGTAAGGTTGTCATTTGGGTGGTCACAGACTCTTGTTTGGGCTTTTGTTCCTGTCAAAACGGGTTTTAGCTCACTACTGTATAACTGGTTGAATGTACAAGATGATATGGTTATAGAGTTTGGATCTGAGAGTTTCAGACTGGAAGTTTGTATTCACATTGAAGGCTAGTTTCAAATGAAATCACTTCCTGTGTTGGCAATATAAAATGAACTATTAAGAGTAGGCATCATTATAGGAACCACAGCTCGTCTGTGAAGATGTACTGCACGCCCCAAGAAGAAATAATGGAATTAGAGGGCTTTTATGAAAATGATGCCAGAAATAATGGCAGAACTGGACGTCAAAGACACTGCCGGGATGAAGGACAAGCTAGAAATCGCAGTAAGCTGAAAGTCCGATTTGAAGCTTTTATATGAAATGTATTACACAGAATAAATTTTTTCTTTGGACTTATTATATGTTCTTGTTTGCATGTTTTACAGCAGTATATCCAGATGTTTGCCATTATACAACAAAATAATTGACTTTTAATTGAATTTTGTTTTTGATAATATGGAAGGTATTCATTAATATTGTGTTTTCATCTTCTTTATCAGAAGGAAGTCGATGTTTGGTGCTGATCACAGTGTGTCTCGGGATCCTTTGTCTTCTTCTGATTGCTGCCATCATACATCAGCACATTCAGGGTGCTTCTAAAAAAGGTTAGATATTGTGTACATTTTATTTATTTTTTTTTTATTTTTTTTACATGTGTACAGTTGTGTTTCTACTAGGATATCTGTGGGGTCCAGATGGTTTGTTCATATCCATTGAGCAGAAGAGCTGGTCTGACAGCAGGCAGTACTGCAGGGATCGAGGAGCTGATCTGGTCATTATCAACACTGAAGAGAAGCAGGTGAGTTTGTGTGAGAGTCTGTTCATGAATGAGAGGAATCACACTTATTCCTGTTTTTATTCACACACAGAGACACATAACTTCATTAGTCAAGGACAATGTGTGGATTGGTTTGTCTGACATTGAGAACGAGGGCACGTGGAAATGGGTAAATAATTCACCTCTGAAACAAGGGTAAGTGACAAAACACTCACAGAAACTTTTTCTCTTGAAACTGTCATTGTGCAAGTACTGATTTATGAATTGCTTGTGTAACCTCTCCGGTCCTTACTGCCCTGCTTTTAATGGGACTCGAACCTGCATGCTAACAATGACACTAGAAACCACAGTCTCTTGAGATCAGTGAGGTTTTACCTGCACAGTGCATATTTTCTTTGTTACATTCCTCTTTTAGTAAATGAATAAAAACTTTGGTTGAACTCTTGAATAATTAGATATCTGACACATTTTATTTAGGTTTTGGGATGTGGGTGAGCCGAATAACTATCGTGGTGGAGATGAGGACTGCATTGGATTGAATCCTGGAATACACACTCTGAACAACTGGGGTGATTTTGATTGCTCTTACAAGAGAAAAGGGCTTTGTGAGAAAAGGGATTTGTGAGAAATAGGGGTTTGTCCTGTTTTTCGTGCTTTTACTTGCATCATCTGATGGAATCAATCTTATTGTGATCATATTATTACAATTCATATCTTTTAAAACAATGTCAGTTTATTTCATCCTGTTTTAACTGCTTTCATGTGAAATTGCTGCACACTTTACATCTGATGTGTTCATGTCTTGCTCCATCACTAGCAGCTCTATGTTAATATAATGTTGCCAAGTGTTTCATTTGTACACATATTGTATTGGCATTGTATAGAGGCCTAAGCTGTCCCAGATTAAAATGAACCCTAAAAGGTTGAAAATTAAAAATCAAAGACATAATTACTAGAGGCAGCAGTAATAATCAAAAGATGAAATGGTACACAATAATCAAAAGATGACATGGTAAACTTCATTTTTGCTTTTATTTCACGTTTCATTGTTGTCTGTCAGCTTCATTGCATTTGAAGAACAAAGACTTTTACGTTTTAACATTTTCCTTAAACTTGGACCTCCTCATTGTTGGTCTTTTTCACATAATCACTGAATGACCGATAACATCTCAAGCACTACCAGCCTACAATTCTATTTAGTATGAAAATTATGCCTTTTCATTCATACATGTTCAACTTTTTAAGTCTTATTTAAAAAAAAATCTTGATTGACATTGACAGTGGTGTAGTAAAGAGAGGCTGATAAAAAAAAAAATGTTTTCAGATTGTTTTCACACTCCTGATTTTAACTGAGTTAAAGCTGCAGTCCGCGATTTTTCCTCTTTGTCGCCATCTCTTGTTTGAAACCTGCAATTGCAGTCATATGCGGAACAGTTATCTGTACGTGCGTTTTGCATCGGCACAGCTCGTCAGCGCGGATGAATCTAATGTTTGCTGTCAGTCACCGCACCGGTGTGGATACTGTACTTCAGAATCACAGATTCTACGTCTTGAAAGTATGACCAATATAAGAATTTTCACTGGAAAATATCATCTGAACAAGTAAGTAACATTTCTGCCACTTTTGTTCTGACCAACTGAGGAAAAAAGCATTAGGCCTACAATAAATCGCGCTGCTAATGATGATTAAATCTAATGATGGCTTAGCTCGGATCATGCCAAACCGTGCAAATTATTATTACTGTTATACTTTGTTCTTAAACTGTTAATGTTAACAACATCAGCATTGTTATGACTATGTGTATTTAGTGTATATTAGCATTGTAAATTTCAATTTCTGTAGCCACTCCACAGTCCAAAGTCTTTTCCTTTTTGACTACGGGTGAATCTCCAGTTGTCACTGATGATTGTCATTTGGACCTTTCTGGATTACAATCCGCCATCAAAATGATAAGTTTAATTATTTCAGCTGCTGTGAGAACAGGCTATAAATGATCCGCTACCAGCTGCATCCTCACGTGATAAAACCGACTAGCCTGTACTCCTTCCTTTCTGTTTACGGACGTGACGTAATGACGCACAGACGAACTGCTGCATGCTCGAATTTCCCGCGGAAATCCTCCATGTCGCTCTTATTATAAATCATTATTACAAGATTACCGTTGTAAATCGAGACAAGATAATGAGATAGTTTTGAACACTGGCTGGTTATGTACTTGCTCAAAAATGTATTTTGGATCATTTTTAACCTAAAAAAGTTGAGGACTGCAGCTTTAATAAAAATGTGTAAAAGGATATCAGAACAGATATTGTATTTTGAGGATATTTATCATGAATGCAGTTTAACAGCGGTTCTCTCTGGGATATACACATATATTGTATTTCTTCCTTATTTAACACACCTGCTCATCAGATCATCAGAAGATCATCAGCAGAGAGGTCCATTACTGAACTGATAAGAGACACGCCAAATGTGCAGACCTGTGGGTGAGAACCACTGCAATGTAATTTATCTGAAAACTGGAACAGCTTGTTTTGAGACACTGTTTCTTATTTATGGGAATATAAAAAAAAGGTTAGTTAGGGTGGTTGATTACACACACTCACACTCAACAGACACACATTTACGTTTAAACACTATGTAAATGTAAATTTTGCATAATAGGCACTAGGGATGCTTGATTATGGCAAAAGTTAATCACAATTATTTAGCAGGATTATTGGTGGTGATGTGATATGATCGCAGTCTTATGTCACGATATGAGTAAGTGAATTTTCACAACCATCAATGCTTCAGCAAAAACTAAAAGATACTAAGTAAATTAAAATGTCCTCAAAACAACTACAGAAGTATCAACAAATAATTAATTACAGAAAAAATCAACAGAACAAAAATACTAATTAAATAAACAAGATTTTAAGGTTTTCGGGAAGATGCAGTAACAGTGGTATACAGATAATTAATAGCCTAAAACAAAACTTGCATTGCATGCTCTTTCATTAAATATAGATTAACCCTTACTAAAGCTACTCAGATATTCAGTAAAGATTGTTGAGTGTTTTTCCTTTGCCATATGTTGTTTATCCCCTAAAGCAGGGGTTACCAACCATGTTCGTTTTTATTGTCGCTGAAGGCCGTTGTCATGAGAAATTGGGCATACATTAAGTGCACATACAACATGCTTGAAATATAAAATGAATGCCTATGTACTGATTAATAAAACAAACTGGAAACACAACCATGCCTAAAAATGTATTTTTTTTATAAGGATAAGGAATGTTGCAACATTCTATATTCTGTAAAAGTAATTTAATATTTATTTTACATAAATTAATACTCACAAACATCAAACATTTGCAACATGTGGGAACTAACTATATCGGAAGCAAAAAACATACCTAATATAATATAAGCTGAGATAGCAGGCTAATCGGGTAGATATATGCTATGCTTGTACATAAGCTAACTAAAAAAACAGTAAGAATGAGAAATGCTTGATTTCACAACCTATAGCTTCAGTTATATACTAGTATATGAACCATGTAATTTAAAAGGCATTAATGGTCATCATAACACATTTTAAACTATATAAATCATAACAAGAATTATAATCAGGCGCTAAAAATACTATCCATTAAAAGTCTGTCTCACCAAACCGGTGTGAAATGAAACCACTTCCTGTTTGGGGTTATCACTTTTTTAAAAAAAAGTTTCTGCTTTTATATGAATTGTATTAACATGGAATTACTTTTCTATTTAGTCTTTTTTTTATTATTATTATTATTATTTTTTTACATATTCTTGTTCACAGAAAGTTGAAATTACTTTAAAGAAGGAATGTTGTAGCAGATGTGTTTGAGGAAATGAGAACATGCATACAGTTTTGAATGTTCTTTCTAGGAATATGTCAGGGTTTCTGATTTTATATGAAGTGTATTAATATGGAATTATTTTCCATGAAATTTACTTTTTTTTTTAAAGGACTGTTTCTCATTTAAAGAAAAATTTGTTTTTTTTTAACAAAAGTTTATTTAAAACATTATTTTAAAAAATATGGTGTAAATTGTTACAATTTTGATATTTGTATTCCATCAAAGCAGAGAAAGACCCCTTAAAGAGTTACTAAAACACATTCGAAGAGTTAAATCAGAAGATCAACAGCTTACTATTACACCACAAAAACCCAAGTGTTCAATTAACTCTCCTCAGAGTTTATTTGAGTCCACACTCAAGAGTGCTGAAATTAACACTGAAGCAGTGTTAAAGTTAATGAAATTATTATGTGAATAATTACATGATGACCTTTAGTGAAAACACCTGATGTTAACAAACAGAATCACAATTCGAAGTCACCATTATGGAGATCAGTGTTTGTGACTTTTTAACATGGTTTCAGGTGGCTGCTGTAATTGAGTTAAAACAGCCAGACAAACCAAGAAAACAAAGAGGAAATGTTATCAGGTGTTGTTGGTTTTGTTTTGATATAATCATCACATGACCTGAATCACTGATCTCATTTAGAGCCCAATCTCTGAGTTAAGTCCAAAGTATACTTCACTTTTCACACGTATGAGAGGGTCAACATACCCTCTCATACGTATGACGCAAATTTTGTAATTATATATTATATATTGCAGTAAATAGTTTATGCACAAGGTGGAAATCGTGTCCGGGGGCCGACGATTCACAAGGTACTCGAAGAAACACAGCAACAATGGAGGCCTATATAAACGACAGATTGTGCGAAGATGTTAGAAAGTACCATCATTTGTACAACTCTAGCATGAAAGAATACAAATATATTTACTTGTGGGAAGAGATTGCTCAAAACACCTGTGTACATGCATTTTGTATGTCTCCCTCCTCAGACACACCCAATTTAAGGTTGTGTCCAAAAACTGACAAATACTGCCTCCAGGGCAGGATACAGAGGGAGGAAGGTAACAAGGCATGTCCAAATCCAATGATCGTTCCACATCCTTTCTCCTGAGATACCTTAAGCTGATTGATTTTTGAAGGCAGCTTAGATGTATCCTTTGCTGCCTTTGATATCCCACAATACAATATATTCTTTTCCATGACATTTAAGCTAAAAAAATAAAGATTTTTGAGACCGCACGGATGGTCGCGCTTGAAAACAGGAGTCCATCAGATAGTGCGCAAACGCAGAACGTGTCTTTTTGCGCTCACGGCAAAAAGAGCATTCTTTGAAAGGCTCACGCGCTCAACTGTGCACAAGATGGACCGGAACGTGGAAAATGAACAGGGCCTTAAGTCTTGCGGACTCTACTAATGAGCTGATGTATTAAATCAGGTGTGTTAGATGAGGGAGACATGAAAAATGTGCAGTGGTGGGGATCACCAGGACAGGAGAACTACTTCTTTACTGCACTTTCACTTCTGCTATAGCTTCTGCATTCCATATAAGTTGTCTTTGCAGCAGGGACTTTCTCTTGAGGAGGCAAAGGAGGCAGTGCCTCCTCAAAAAAAAAAAAAAAAAAAATTGAATTAGAAAATAAAAAAAATTAAATAAAAATAAAACAAAGCTGTTCAAGTGATAACTACCACCTCTCGTTTTTGTTTGTGTTCCCCATCCACACATCAGTCTAATTGAATAAATTAATGGGAAGACTAATTAAAGCTACAATATGTAGATTTTCGCCGCTAGAGGTCGCCTATTCAAAACAAAGTGAAGTGACATGTGGCCAAGTATGATGACCCATACTCGGAATTTGTGCTCTGCATTTAACCCATCCAAGTGCACACACACAGCAGTGAACACACACACCGTGAACACTCACCCGGAGCAGTGGGCAGCCATTGCTGCGGCACCCGGGGAGCAGTTGGGGGTACGGTGCCTTGCTCAAGGGTCTCACCTCAGTCGTGGTATTGAGGGTGGGGAGAGCGCTGGACATTCACTCCCCTCACCGACATCGACCTGAGACTCGAACCCATGACCTTTGGGTTACAAGTCCGACTCTCTATCCATTAGGCCACGACTGCCCCATTAGGCCACGACTGCCCCAAAGGCGTTCAAAGGCGTAGCTTGATGAAGCAGAGTTTGAATGCGGAGTCTTGGGAGATGCCGTCTTCACCTCACAGCCGGCGGAAAAGAAACGGGATGGTACTTGGCCAGAAATCATGTTAATGGATGAGATTATTAACATTACTGTAGTATGAAGCAGAGCAGGGCTAGTGATGTTGGAGCTGAACGAGGCCGCTGGAGCCATTGATAATGAGAGACGAGCGCGAGACAAGTCTCGAGAGCAGTGGAACTTTTATTATGTCGCAGTCACTGCTTCCGCTTCTTCGTGTCAAGCGTGAGGTAACACAGCGTTTTGTTGTTGGAAATTATGTTATGACGTTACTGTGAGTCTCACAGTGTGAGACACTTGTTGCACACTGCAGTATAAACTAGATTGATTTTAGAATATCATATTAATAAATGCTGGGTGCCTTATGTTGATAAATGGCATGCAATTAATTTTAAAATGTATTGTATGATGGAGAAAATGCTGTATTACTGTTATTAAAAATAAAGCTGCATCTGATTATGCTATGTTAGCTACTTGACAGGATAGTGATTTTCTCTGAGGCGTGGTAAAGCATGGTACTCTCGGAAAATCTAGAAAACGAGATTTAATAAGACTAAACGTGTTGAGCTATATAACAATAATTCATTTTCCGTCTATAAATGTAACCAAACAGTTGTTCCCTTGTCTTATAAAACATAATATATTACAGCGTCTTTAGTGTTTCCATGGTTTCTACAAAATAAAACCGGAAACCGAGGATAACGCGGATAGTTGGAAATATTTGGGATATTGTAAGTACTCAATTGAACAAGATATAACACTGGCCTAGTGGTTTTTGGATATTTTACTGCAAAAATCGTACATACGGTGCCTTTAAAAAGGAAATAAACAGCTCACTCATTTAAATATCACACTTGAAATGACTTTAAAACACAACCAGTAAGGGTTTTTAAGTGAGCAATCAGCTTAGTCACATGGAAGGAACATCTTCGTGTCTGTGACCAGGGACTTCACTAGGCCTATAGGGAGGACTGAAGTGACCAGAGATGCTCAAGTGTTTTTCCACCAATTTTTTTTTGATATTTTTAGATTTAAAGAATGACATTAATGAATTACAGCTACATGCTATTTCGACTCAAACCTATCCTGTGGATAAAAATCAGGTAAAAGTCACAGAAACCATTCACTTGTGGGTTACACCAATATACATGATATATCAAATATCCTGTTTTTGGACATGGTTCTCAACTGGTGGGACACTACACAGCAAAATCCTCAGTGTTAAATTAATCAGATCTTGAGAGATGTAATGTCTTCTTTTATCTTCAGTTGATTTCATCTAAGGCTGTGGCTGAAGTCAGTTGTAGTTCTTGTGTTTTTCTTTCCTTCAGATTCTGCTTGTTATCATCAGGTATCTTCAATAATGCTCAATCATCACTTAACTCATCACATACTTACCTTCAACACTGCTCCAGTATTACTTATAACACTCTGAGTGTGGCCTCATATAACCCTGAGCAGTGTTCATTTAACACTGGGAAATGTGCTGTGTATAGGGGTTCTGCACAACTTCCGTATTCAGTAAAACAGGTCTTTTGTATGTGTTTCCTTAAACACAGAGCTGTTTTACTCAAGAAACCTTCAAAGGAACTACCAAATATGAGTATAACCAATGCCACTAGCATATGCAGATATCTAAAAAAAAAAAAATATTTTCACTAACATTTGGAAATTATAATCAAATAAAAAGAACTATGCTGCTGTTAACGCTTTTTCCGACAAGTGGATGCGATGAGACCACTTTTCCCATTTGGTCATGTGATATTTAACATATCCCCCATTGACTTCACGGTTTGATTTTAAGGACATTTTAGTTCATTTTGGTGTCAAAAACCATTTCTGTACTATGTTTAGTCCAAGTGGGCCACAAACATCCTGAAAAGTGAAGCCAAAGCATTTCAAATTTAAAGACTGTTAAAGACACAATTTTACGATGTAATCAAATGTCCTAAAGCTTCTCTCTTCAGCTACACACTCAAAAATTGTGTACTTTTTCTTCACAAAAAGAGTACATTCTTTAGGGCATAGTATAAGTAGGCGAATTGGGATGCAGCTTAGGGTAAATATTGGGAACAAACAAGAGAGCACTGGAAATAAAGAAAACAGGAACAAAATACACTTCAACATAAATGTCTTAAACACAAGACAGGGGAACGTTGAGCAGGAATCATAACACCAGCATCCCCGCATGTGATTTGCAAAAAGCATGGATGAATAAAAGGCAGAACACTGACACCTACATACAGTTTATACTGTGAAAATGTGAATATCCTGTTGTAACCATGTTGTGTTTTATATCTGTTAAAATGAAGACATCATCCTCTGACACCCGGTGCCACATTGATTTAAATTAGGATTCAACCCCAGTCAGTTAAAAGTCAGCAATATAAAGGTCCATTTAGACCAGTTCTGTAAAATTGTTCATTTGTGGTCACAGATTCCTCTTGTTGGATTTTGTAACTGCCAACATGGTTTTGATACAGTCATAGTTCGGGTCTGAGGAGAGTTTCTGACTGGAAGTCTATATTTTTATTAAATGCAGCGTCAAATGAAATCACTTCCCACGTGGGTTTAGCAATAATATAAAAACACTATACTCATCATTCTGATGAACACACCTCATCTGTTAAGATGTACTGTAAGACACAAGAGCAAATCATGGAAATAGAGGCCATTTATGAAAGTGATGAAGATACTGACACTACTGGACCTCGAAAATGGAGTAAAAACAAGGATAAAGGGAAAGCTCAAAATTACGGTAAGCAGAAATTTAGCTTATAGCCAAGAGGATTTAGCTAATAGTGTCACGGTAACACTTTAGAATACTGATCCTTCATTAATGGATAACTACACAGGAACAAACGAGTAATGCATTATTAACACTAGTAACTACTATTAAATAACAATAAACTCTGATTAATGAAATAGTAAGTAATAGTGCTCAGTTGAATGCGGTAGTTCACTATTAGCTAATCAGTAACTACTGTTTTCTTATATATATATATACAGTACATTCCAAAAGTTTGGAACCACTAAGATTTTTAATGTTTTTAAGAAGTTTCGTCTGCTCACCAAGGCTACATTTATTTAATTAAAAATACAGTAAAAACAGTAATATTGTGAAATATTATTACAATTTAAAATAACTGTTTTCTATTTGAATATATTTCCATATATCCAGTCTTCAGTGTCACATGATCCTTCAGAAATCATTCTAATATGCTGATCTGCTGCTCAAGAAACATTTATTGTGTACAATTGTACAAAATATTTGTGTACAATATTTTTTTTCAGGATTATTTGATGAATAGAAAGTTCAAAAGAACAGTGTTTATCTGAAATCTAATCTTTTGTAACATTATAAATGTCTTTACTGCCACTTTTGATTGATTTAATGCATCCTTGCTGAATAAAATATTCATTTCTTTAATTTCTTTTCAAAAAAATAAAAATAAAAATTCTTACTGACCCCAAACTTTTGAACGGTAGTGTATAATGCTACAGAAGCTTTGTATTTCAGATAAATGCTGTTCTTTTGAACTTTCTATTCATCAAGGAATCCTGAAAAAAAAAGTACACAACTGTTTTCAACATTGAAAATAATCATAAATGTTTATTGAGCAGCAAATCAGCATATTAGAATGATTTCTGAAGGATCATGTGACACTGAAGACTGGAGTAACGATGCTGAAAATTCAGCTTTGCATCACAGAAATAAATTACTTTGTCAAATATATTTAAATAGTACACAGTTATTTTAAATCGTAATAATATTTCACAATATTAATGTTTTTTACTGTATTTTTAATTAAATAAATGTAGCCTTGGTGAGCAGACGAAACTTCTTTTAAAAACATTAAAAATCGTAGTGGTTCCAAACTTTTGGACTGTACTGTATATACCTATAGAGAACTACTAAGAACTACGGGTTCAAAATTAATGTGAATAATGCATAATGTATAATTAATTCTAAATTGAAGATCTTGGTAACACACTAGTAATGACTGAAGTATTACTAAATACTTAAGAAGGAATTACTAATTATTTGGATCAGTATTCTAAAGTGAAAAGCATGATAACTCTTTAGTAACTACTGAAGTCATTGTAAACTTTCGGATAGTAATAACTCAAGAGTTAGTACATAATTCTAAAACTACTACTTATTTGGATCAGTATTCAAAAGTGAAGATCATAGTAACACACTAATAATTACTTAAGTGTTACCAAATACATCATAAGGAATTACTGGTCAAAACTGTACAAAAAAATCAAAAGTTTACAATGACTTCTGTAGTTCCTAGAGAGTTATCATGTTTTTCACTTTAGAATACTGATCCAAATAATTAGTAATTCATTCTTAAGGATTTGGTAATACTTCAGTCATTACTAGTGGGTTACCATGATCTTCACTTTAGAATTAATTATACATTATGTATTATTCACATTAAGTATGAACCTGTATATAGTAGTTCTAAGTAGTTCTCTGGGAGGTATGAAAAAACAGTAGTTACTGATTAGCTAATAGTGAACTACCACCTTCACCTGAGCACTATTAATTACTAATTCATTGAATGAATGAATGAATGAATGAATGAATGAATGAATGAATGAATGAATGAATGAATGAATGAATGAGGCATTTATATAGCGCTTTCTATGTACAACTGTACACCCAAAGCGCTTTACAATCATATCAGGGGTCTCTCCTCATCCACCACCAGTTAATCAGAGTTTCTTGTTAGTTAACAGTAGTTACTAGAGTGTTAATAATGCATTACTCATTTGTTCCTGTGTAGTTATTCATTAATGATGGATCAGTATTCTAAAGTGTTACCAGTGTCATTAATGTTTGAGGAAATTAGAAATGTTCTGTATTTTAAAAATATTAAGAATTGTGTTAAATGAACAATGTCAATGTCTTTATAAAAGTGCATACTATTTAAAAAGGCATGTCTATCATGTATAGACATAGAGAGATTACCTAAAAAGGTTGATATGAAACTTAATTTCTAATAATATGAAGGGTATTCACTGATATTTGTGTGTTTTCTCTCTATTTGTCAGGAGGAAGCAGACGTTTGGTGTTGATGACAGTGTGTCTCGGGATCATTTGTGTTGTTCTGCTGGTCTCCATCATAGCGCAGCACATCTCCATCACAGCAGAGAGAGAATCTCTGTTCAAGAGTAACAAGAACACAGTCCAAGAGTTCAATAAGACCATCAACAGCGTACAGCACAATTACACTGAACTAATGACTGAAAAAGACCAACTGAAGAACAACTTCAGCTCTCTGAGTCAGAAGAAACTGGAGCTGGAGACCAGAGTCAATGATCTTACGGCTGAGAAAAACCAGTTACAGAGAAACGTTGATTCTTTGAGTCAGAAGAAACTGGAGTTAGAAAGCCAAGTCACGTCTTTGAGTGATGAACTGAAGTTAAAAGCTTTTAATGAAGGTTAGTATCCATTTCCCCCCCCCTAGTTTTCTTTATCTTTACATGTACATGGTTTTAAAAATGTGTATTTGTATTTCTATTAGGATATTTGTGCGGTTTAGATGGTTTGTTCATATCCAATAAGAAGATGAGCTGGTCTGAGAGCAGGCAGTACTGCAGGGATCGAGGAGCTGATCTGGTCATTATCGACACTGAAGTGAAGCAGGTGAGTTTGTGTGAGAGTCTGTTCATGAATGAGAGGAATCACACTTAATCCTGTTGTTTTTTTTTTTGTTTGTTTTTTTTCACAAACAGAGGTGCATAAATTCATTTGCCAAAGAGCGAATGTGGATTGGTTTGTCTGACATTGAGCACGAGGGCAATTTAACATGGGTGGATAATTCACAACTGGATCAAGAGTAAGTGCTAAAACACTTACACTATGAGAAAATCACTGTGTGTTTTGTTGGTTGCTCTTTTGTACACTCCTTATGAAAATTGAACCATTGCAACATTACGAAAACTTCTGAAAACATATTTTCTACAAACATGACAACAACTGCAATGAGAGATACTTCATATAAATGAATTTAAAAGAATATGCTTATTTTGTATTCGTGACTGAGAAAATTTGGGGTTGTGAATAATTTAAAAATCAAATATGTTATTTAGGTTTTGGAGCGAAGGTGAGCCGAATGATGAAAAAGGATTGGAGGACTGTGTTGAAATTATGTCTTCTTGTACATCTTTTAAGCTGAACAACTGGAACGATCTCCCATGCTCTGAGAAGAGAAAAGGCATTTGTGAGAAATAGGGTTCATCCCGTCTTGTTGTGGTTTTACTTCTTTTATTTTATGGAATCATTCTTATTGTGAATGCTGAATTTCTGATAGAGGTGCCTGCCTTTAAAACAGTCTGCTACATTCATTTTATATAAACCGCTTTCATGATATCAGTTTTATTTCAAAATTTTCTGTAAATTACAAAATTGCAAGCTTATATTCAGATGAATGGAAAAGTAAAATTGTCATTATTGTCTTACTGCTGTAATAAACTCAGAGCATCCAGTTTCTCACAGCGTGAATCAGGGTGATCACCAAACCTCTAATGTGTTGATGCACCATCTCAAGCAGCTCTATGTCAATATGATCTTATTCAAGCTGTTATCATGCATCTCATTTGTTGGTTTGAAGTGTTGAGGTGAAAATCACAGTAAACTACAGAAGTCTAAAATGTCCCAGATTGCCCTGATTCACCCAGTTATTCTGATATTGAGTTTCTGTTAAACTACTTTTGTGTTGATTTGCATTCTCATTGAATAAAATGGTCAATACCATCATTATCTAGTAAACTTGGCATTTTTTTTCCCACTTCATTCTTGTGTGTCTGCTACGGCAGGGGTGTCCAGCGTGCCCTGAATGCATCTGGGTAAATGGTAAAAAAAGGCCAACGGGCAACTCGTTGGGGTCCACTCCTGCCAAAAACAAATGTCTCTGATGGTACGGTGTCCTAAGAACTTGTGATAAAGTTTATGTGGGTAAACAGGAAAAAGGCCAAAGGGCCAACCCGGGAAGCCACTGCAGCGTGCTCCTGACGAAAGTAGGTTCCTCTGCCTTGAAACCCTTGGTGAACTGAGAATAGTGGACGAGAGTTTAACCCCCGA
The DNA here is from genome assembly GCA_003731715.1 of Anabarilius grahami. Classification (NCBI taxonomy): domain Eukaryota; kingdom Metazoa; phylum Chordata; class Actinopteri; order Cypriniformes; family Xenocyprididae; genus Anabarilius; species Anabarilius grahami. The sequence continues at coordinate 3,447,696 of RJVU01017965.1, forward strand.
CGTGTACCCGCCTGGCTCCCTCCTTGGAAGGGGACTGTGGGTTCAAAGACCCCCTTGCTTTGGGGAGGGGGCGCCGTCCGGGGCTCACCACACACTTTTTTTTCCCCATCCTTAAGTCACTGCTGGTAAGTCTATGAAAACCTCAAGTGTACAACTCTTAGCGGTGGATCACTCGGATCGTGCATCAATGAAGAATGCAGCTAGCTGCAAGAACTAATGTGAATTGCAGGACACATTGATCATCAACACTTCGAACGCACTTTGCAGATCCAGATCCATGCCTGTCTGAGGGTTGCTTTGCTATTGACGAGATGACACGAGACGACCTGCTGAATTTAAACACACCTGAACCAACTAATCAAGGTCTAACTAGGCAGTTCTACTAGAAACTTCCAGGCAGTTGTTTTGGAGCTGGTTAGAGCAAAACTACAATTAAAAAATTCGCAATTACTCTTTTTATTTTTTTATTTAATGGCGGAAACGGGCTTCAATAGAAAACGGTGTTGTGTAAATGATCTTAAAACACAAGCTGTCTTCATGCCCACTTGGCTGAACTACACTTTATTTGCCACTTTAAGAGCCACCATAATGTAATCATCCAAGGTTAATAATAAGCGTAATCAGAAAGTGATTTAATGAGTGAAAATAAGGGGTTAGCATGAAGGGCATTGTAACTTCCTTTGAAGAAAGTGATTCCCGAGCACAGTGAGGCGAGTCTCAAGCTCTGAGAGTGCTCATCCAAGGGATGCAGGGATGCCCTACAAGTGCCACATTTGTGCCGTGTCATTTTGCACCAAACACCGCTTGAAAATTGCTCTTTTATACATGAGTAAAGTCACTCAATTACTTGCCAGACCGCCACAGGGAGAGGCGTTGGTTTCACCGGAGATCGCTGCTTCAGTCTGCTGCGCCCTGCTGGACTGGAGGAAATCTTTCCATAGACCAGTTGTGTCCAGACTCGGTCCTGCAGAGTTTCTTCCATAGTTTTCAACTAAAAAACTGGAAAAAAAAATTATACATTTTTGCTGTTTATTTACATGTCATTGGCATTTTGGGAGCCAAACTCTGCAAAGTGCAAAGTTGATACAAATTATACATTTATCAACTCAACTACAAAAACGTGAGTTTGTGAAAACGGTGATGCCATGCATTGTATAGGCATAGTATTTCGTTACTATATGACATCGCCAACTACTGGCCTGGCCATTCACTGTGGTGACGTAACTCCACTGAAACAGGAAGACGGGGCGTGACATATCGAACAGCTTCTCCCCTTTTTTCAAATGAACCAATAGCATTTAGCTTATATCACAGCTCTTTCAGAGCCGTTGAACTCTGTAATGTCACATTTTCATCATAACCTCTAACTGTTTCTCCTCCAAATCGCTTTAAAATATAGCATTCTTTGTAGAATTTAAATGGGTTCACTATATTTTGTGGTCTGGCCTGACCGGCGCGTATGATCCGCACTATGCTCTTGTGTCTCAGGACTGCAGCAGATTGAGTGCACGCTGCGGTGGTTCACGTGACACTAATGCAAAAATGAACTTAAAGCGCATAAAGCATATTTACACTGTCTGAATTGTTCCCTATCCCCTATATAGTGCACTATGTGGCAGCCACCATGTATAAAATATATGTGTGTACAAATAACTGATTTCAGCTGTAGCTCTAGTGTCTTTTTATAGTGTAGAAGGGGGTGGGACTTCAGATTCTAGAGAGCATTTGATTGGACAGAAGATCTGAAGTGAGAAGCTGAAGTGTGTGGTGATGTCATTAAAATCCTTGATCCATATTTGCAGAATTGAGAGATTGTAAGTTTTGAATGCTTATGCAGTAGCAGTCGTGGCCTAATGGATAGAGAGTCAGACTTGTAACCCAAAGGTCATGGGTTCGAGTCTCAGGTCAGGCAGGGATTGTCAGTGAGGGGAGTGTATCCAGCGCTCTCTCCACTCTCAATACCACGACTGAGGTGAGACCCTTGAGCAAGGCACCGTACCCCCAACTGCTCCCTGGGCGCCGCAGCATTGGCTGCCCACTGCTCGGGGTGTGTGTTCACGGTGTGTGTGTGTTTACTGCTGTGTGTGTGCTCACTGCTGTGTGTGTGCACTTGGATGGGTTAAATGCAGAGTACAAATTCCGAGTATGGGTCACCATACTTGGCCACATGTAACTTCACTTTAAACAGTACCCTTACAGACAAATCTTCCTGGAATAACTCTGTCCAGAGCTCCATCCAGGGATAACTCTGCTCAACTTTGTCCGTCAGACCAGATCTAAATGGATCTATCCACCATTACGCCTATGGAATGTCCTCACTTTAATAGCAAAACAAATTGTGTGTGTATGTGTATGTGTGTGTGTGTGTGTGCGTTGGTGCGGCCGGATTATGAGGACAAAACGCATGAATACGTACCGACTCTATGAGGACACACCGTAACTATGAGGACAGTGCTGATGTCCTCATAAGTCGAGCAGTGCAGAAAGGCTTATAAGGTCGTTCCTAACCACCTCCCGCGTTTTCTCAATATGTCCTTATAAANGTGTGTGTTTGTGACATATTAGGACACAGATTTGTATAATGAGATGGGTATGACAAGGAGAGGGTGACTTACGAGGACATTACCCCATGTCCCATTACAAAATGCTTATTAATCATACAGAATGTTTTATTTTATTTTTTATTTTTTGAGAAAGTAAAATTTGATGGGTATGTTTAGGTGTAGGATTGGTGTAGGGGGATAGAATAAACGGTTTGTACAGTATAAAGACCATTACACCTATATGGAATGTCCCCACAATTCACAAAAACGTCTCAGGTTACGCATGTAACCATGGTTTCCTGAGAACAGGGAACGAGATGCTGTGTCAAAGCACTAGGGGAACCGCCTCTGTGGGAGCCGGTGTCTGAAACACAAATCCAATCTCAGCAATATCATATTGACAGCCCATGACATCATAATAATGCGACCCGCATGTATAAAAAATGTCATCTGCTTACTGTCTTGAAGGGACTGTAAGCAAGCGGGCCCCAAGGTATGGCAAAGAGATGCAGCGTCTCGTTCCCTGTTCTCAGGGAACCATGGTTACAAGTGTAACCTGAGACGTTCCCTTTCGAAAGGGAACTTGTGCTGCGTCAAAGCACCAGGGGAACAATATACCCACGCTACCATGCTGAGGGGAGTGCATGCCACGTATGGTAGTGACAACTGTCAGAATCCGGCAAATTCAAATGAAATGCCAGACCCACTCACCCTACGGGTCACAAATGAGCTGTCAGTGACAGCGCTCCCAGCGGTCAAAGCCTCAGCTACAAGCCTCAAAGCAGCCTCCATATCTTACACATGAAGGCCTGCCAAGGCCGCACAAAGGCCTGGAACCAACCACTTCAAAGGAAAGGGGTCTCTTTAAGGGAGCATTGCTAGGGGGCCAGAAGGAACCCCAGCCAGTCACTTCTCAGGGGAACACAATCAACCCTGAATGCCACCAGGGAGGCTGACCTGGCTTCTAGCTGAACTAGTAACCTAGTGTGCCAACAACCTGTCTGTTTCCTCAGAAACAGAGTCTCTGGACACAGAAGTCTCACAAAGAGACATCCAGAAAGAGGGACTGCAGAAAGGGCTGTAGACCAACTCTTAGAGATGGGCATCCTGGAGAGCAGGACTCAGCGAAGTGCTATCGACCCTTGCAAGCGAGGGGAGTTACTCTGCTCGATCCTAGGATCTACAAAGCACCTATGTTTCAAGGCGCTAAGGAGGCCGTGCACTCCAAAGGAACCCTCGCGAGGGGAATGCTCACAGCCTAAAAGCTGATCTAACTGGGGGCATCGACACGTACCCATAATCCACCAATGCCTCGACATCAGCGAAGTTCGCTCGAATGGAATGGAAGACTCACTAGAGTTGGAGGGCTGTGGCCGGAGAGAAACCGATCATCGAGCCAACCACGCACAGTCTCTCTCCTAACGCGCTGCCATGGCAACTGGAACCTGCCGGCAGTGCGTTCTACTACCTCTAGCAACTGGTGGATGAACGGATTCAGTACCATCCTCTCTATCCTCATCAGCCATCTCCTGCTCGGCTGGAAGAGCGCTCGCCGTTGGACCTGAGGATGCGGAAGTGCACGCATCCACTCCCATCAGCGCTGCCTCGTCAGCCGCCAAGCCGCTCGAGAGGTCAACAACCCTCTCAAACTGCTCGGCGAGCTCCATCTGGAAACCCCATGACCTGAATCTCCGCTCTGCCTCAGCACGAGCGGAACCAGAACCACGAGGAAAAAAGGAAAAACGCTCGCTATTAACATAGGAAGCTCCCTCAAGAACCTCCCGTGCGTGTTCTTTCCCCAGACAGTGAACGCACATAACGTGTGTCATCTGGTGTCAGATAACGTGGACACAGATCAACACACTTGACAAACCTCCTGATAAGTCTTGTTTTCTCTGTGCATTTTCTTTGCCGCTATAAGTGCTTCAAACAAACAATCACTGAAAGACGAAAGAGGATGACATGTTATTTGGGTGCTCCTTTTATACATGCAGATCGCATTATTATGATTTCATTGGCTGTCGCCGGTCAATGTGATATTGCCGAGATTGGATTTGTGTTCCCGTGGAGGCGGTTCCCATAGCGCTTTGACGCAGCTCGAGTTCCAAACGTGTGTATGTGTGTGAAAGAGAGTGTGAGATTGAAGTTTCTTTTTTTGTTTGGTTTGTTTATTGTATTTCTTTGCATTATTTGGTTTAACTGAGAGTTGATTTGGTTTTGGTGTTTGTTTGAATTTAGTTATTGGGGCTTTTTGATCTTGTGGCATTATGTTTCTGCTTGTCATTTTCACTTCGTTGAAAGCCTGTTATCGGGAGGCTAGTAAATTTGGGGGTCTTTATCAAGGGGCATTTGGGGTATAATCTGATTAGGTCTTGATCACACTTATTTTCTTTTAAATGCAAATTTTATATTTGTTTAGAACAGATCAGTTTATTGATAACCTTAAGGCTAATATAGTTTTTAAAAACTTTTTGATTTCACAGGGACCAAGTCCACGAGAGTGTAGGGCTTCCTATTTGTCATTTTAGGTATCAAAGGGTGCTTGCGAGTCCCCTCTCCAGCCAATATGCTCCCTATATATACGCTTTAACCAAGCCAAACTGAAGCAAGCTCTGCAGCAGACTTCTACCTGACAGTCAAAGTGGCATTACATCACAAAATAGTGTACTTAGAGCCATTTGGGACAGGACCTTAGACATAGTGTTGATTTAGTGTTCGTTAAGTGTACTGCGCTTTAGCATTCTTCAGACCTGGGACAGTCTTGTGCACTTACTTCCTGTTGTGTACACACACTCTCAAGTGGCCCAGACCATGGTATTTGGACAGGAAACATCACAAAAACCTGTTAAAGAGTTTGGTGCTCTTTGCCTGAATTAGACCTGCAGTGGAACCAAAGTTTTTTAAAACTTCACTATCATGGTTTTCATTTGTCAGAATTATAATTTCACATAAAGCATGCTGATCCTTATGCTTCAAAGGAAAAATGAATAGAATTTGAACGTCAGTTGAGATTGCACCATCTGTTACCACGTCTTCATCATATGATTTTGTAATTTGTCAGAGATTTGAAATCACTTCCTTTGTCGGTTTAGCACAACACAACTCATTCATTCTAAAAAAAAACACATCTCATCCGTGAAGGTTAATAATGGAGTTAGATACCGTTTATGAAAATTATAATCAAAAACATATTAAGGACACAAGTGGACCTCAAATACACAGACAGGATGAAGGGCAAGCTCAAAAGCAAAGTAAGTAGAAAGTTTAGTTTGAAGGAAATATAGTGTTGCTAATGTGTGAGGAACTGAAAACTGTTAAATACAATTTCTAAGAAAACCATGTTAATGGTTCTGCTTTTATATGAAGTGTAATTCATGGAATTATTATTTTTTTCCAGCATATGTTCTTGTTTGCGTATTTTACTGTATAGCAATTCCAGATTTTGGCATTTTAACAGAATACACACTCTAAAAGCCCTTTTTTAAGACAAACCTGAATTACTAACAAGGGTTGACTTGAAATGTTAAATCCAACAAGAAGGATCTGAATTGTTCTTAACTGATATTTGTGTTTTTTCTGTCCTGTTTGTCAGGAGGAAGTAGGTGTTTGGTGTTGATAACAGTGTGTCTCGGGATCATATGTGTTCTTCTGCTGGTCTTCATCATACTGCAGCACATCAAAACAGCAGAGAGAGAGGTGGCTTCTAAAAAAAGTTAGTTTAAATATGTTTTTGTTTTAAGTAGTTTATTTTTCACAGTTTTTATACAGACTTAAAAAAGTGTTTATCTATGAAAATCTCTGTGGTCCAGGTGTTTTTTTCATATACAATGAGGGGAAGAACTGGTCTGACAGCAGGCAGTACTGCAGGGATCGAGGAGCTGATCTGGTCATTATCGACACTGAAGAGAAGCAGGTGAGTTTGTGTGAGAGTCTGTTCATGAATGAGAGGAATCACACTTATTCCTGTTTTTATTCACACACAGAGACTCATATCTTCATTCATCAAGGAGACTGTGTGGATTGGTTTGTCTGACATTGAGAACGAGGGTGACATGAAATGGGTGGATAATTCAACACTGAAACAAGGGTAAGCGAAAAGCACTTGTCAGTGATAAAACAAAGATATCACTGTAATTATTTTTCGCTGTCATTTCACCATAATTGATCAACTTCCCATTAAAAAAGAAAATCTACTAAAAAGAAAAAAGAAAACTCTTTTTCTCTATTTCATGCTCTTTCACTTCTGCTTCTGTACAACTTTAGTTCATTCTTGAAACATGCAGTACTTTGAGGATTGTTGATTCATGAGTTGCTTGTGATGCTCCTCATTTGTTAGTTTATGAATAAGTGAACAGTTTGGGGCTGATTTCTTTGAACATTTGGGGTTCTGAATAATTGAAAATCGGACACTTTTTTTTAATCAGGTTTTGGATCGAAGGTGAGCCAAATAGCCTTGGTGGAGATGAGAACTGTATTGAACTGAATCCTGAAAAACCCACCCTGAACAACTGGAATGATCTCCCATGTTCATATATGATAAAATGGATTTGTGAGAAATAAATGTAGTCTTATCATGCATAGTCTTATCAACTTGTATTATCTTACCGAATCATTATACCAGTTTGTTTTTGTTTGTTTTTTTGTTTGTTTGTTTGTTTTTTTATCCCAAGGGCTGGGTAAATCTTATAGGACAGAACACAATTTTAGCCAGGAAAATTGGGTTGTTTATTTAACCCAGCATAATGGGTTGATTTATTTTTTAATATAATACTAGCTTGTTTTTTACTTCACACACTTAAAAAAAATGCTATGTTCACTGATCAATGTTTACATGTGAGTAAAAACCTAAATGAAATCTGTTCATCATACAAAGTGTTCAACTCCCTTCAGAAAATTTGGACTAAACCACTCAATTCATATGGATTAGTTTTCTGATCTCTTTATGAACTTTTTGTCAAAGTGGTAGTTGCAAAGCCAGTCAATGGAGGGACAGAAATCACTCAGATTTCTTCAAAAACAACAGAAGTGCCTCCCTAGGCCATTAGCGAAGGGTGCGTGCTCACTTCAAGGAAATAAATTTACCATTTATGAGCATGTGACACAGGGTGTTCACTTGAAAGATAGATCGCAGGAGATTTCGAGTTTATGTAGGCTATAACCCAGCTAACAGGGAACGTTCTCATAACTTTGGCTAACGATCTGGGAAGGTTCTCTCAAAGTTCTTCCATTAACATTAATGGAGTGTTTGTTCAATGTTATCTGTTCTTTAATTATGTTCTCAAAAGTTTAGCTCAAATCATTAATACATTGTTTGCTTAAAAGTTATTTATTTATTTATTTAATGTACTCATAAGGTTCAAAGAACTTTATTTGAACAACATTCTTTGAGCCTTTAAATATTAAGGAACACTAACTTTCTGGCTTAGAAATGGCTTAAGGTTGGATGTTACACAACAAAATCCCCTGTGTTAATGAACATAGCTCAGTGTGACCATTAGTGTTGAACACCTGAAGTTAAGAAACAGAATCACTGAGGGAAAGAGGAACAAACATTTGAAGTCATCATTGTGGTGATCAGTGTTTCCTGTAGTTTGCCTCTTGACCTTTGATAGCTTTATTAGTTTTTCACTGACTTCTGTATTATTTGTCAGAAATGCTTGAGACATTATAAGATGATGATGACTGTTAATTAAAAGTGGCATTTTCAGAAAGTGGTCTAATCATTGAGGTGTGATTTAACTGCTATGCCTTTTCTTCAGTCTCTTCCTTTATCAATGCAGTATCATTTTCTGAAAACATATGCCATTTTTGAGAAAAAAAATAAAATAAATAAAAAGTCAACTAATCCCCAGACCCTGCACTACTCAAATTGAAGAAGTTACAAAGATGGTAAGAAGAAAATGATACGTGAAATAATGTGTTTACCTTTTTTAAATATAAATTTAGTTACTTTAATCTATGGACATCAACAACAACATTTATTTTATTTATGAAAAGAAAAAAAACAACACAACACACACGGATTGAATAAACCTGTTTGCATTGTTTAATATTTTCTGCATGTGAATGTAGTGTGGATGATGCTGGAGCTGGTCCATCTGATGCACCTTCTCCTGTATCTCAGGACATCTCACTGTTCTTATACTTATATAAGAAATTATATCTGTTATGAAAATATGCCATATTTAAGAAATCTTCAGTTTATAAAATAATGTGTGGTATGGCTGCATTTTTTCGAGGCAGCAGATGTCGCTGCCGACATCTGGTACAATCATAGGAAGTCTCAGAGCTTCATCAGGCTTCATTTCCCCATGTAAAACGAAATGAGAATGCACAATTTAAGATATCTGAAGCCGCTCGTGTGTATAACTCAGTGCCACAAAGTTTCATACACTAGAGGGGGCTAAAGATCATTATCACACTGAAATAATACACAGTGTAAAGTTTATTACACTTGTTGAAATATAAAATATTTTAGCATAATTGGTTTATCCATCAGAACAAATTTAGTTTAGTACTGTATGTAGAGTGTCACACAAAACAGTGTGAAAAATAATTGTGTGTCTAAACTTAAACCATGAGCTACTTATAAAGGCACTTTATCCAGCATTTGTTCTAATTCCTGTATTGTGCAAAACAACATTTGTGTCTAAGTGTTTAAGTACAGAAGAGGCTGAGTAGTTTCTTTTAAGTGATGCAATGTTTAGTAAATCAGCACCAGAAAAGCTGAGGAAGACCTGCGTAGAGATGAAGATATTTAATGACATTTTAACTCCAGCTCTTTAAATCAGAAGACACCAGTGTTGGAAACCAGATCCAGTGAGTACAAATGCCAGTAAAAGAGAAGTTTTGTCAGATTTTTTTCTGATCTGGGAAGAATGCAGGAACTTTTGAGCTTCCTTCATCCCAATCTCAGCTCAGAGTTAAAGGTAAAGCATTTCAGTACATTTTGTCTTCTTTACAGGTTATTTACCGTCTTAGTGAATTAACAGCACTAAGACTGACATTTACATATTTACCAAGGACATTATTAGCTATTAAAATCACACTAGACCTTTCACCAACTGATTACATTCTCATAGTACAAAATTGATTAGTTCAAATGGATCTCTCTCTTGCAGCTAATTGCTTTCTTAATTAAGCATGTGTTTAATAGCTGTAACACAGTAAATTCCCCTGTGTTAAAGGATTAGTTCACTTTCAAATGAAAATTACCCCAAGCTTTACTCATCCTTAAGCCATCCTAGGTGTATATGACTTTACTCTTTCTGATGAACATAATCAAAGAAATATGAATAAATATCCTGACGCATCCGAGCTTTATAATGGGAGTGAACGGGACCCACGAGTATGACCTGAAGAAAAAGCTTCCATCCACATCCATCCATCATAAACATATGTTCCACATGGCTCCGGGGGTTAATAAAGGCCTTCTGAAGCGAAGCGATGCGTTTGTATAAAAAAATATCCATATTTAAACAAGTTATGAAGTCAAATATCTAGCTTACGCCAGACCGCCTTCCATATTCAAATTACGGAAAAACGCAACTGGCGCTGCGTTAGTTCCATAAATTGAATAGGGAAGGTGTAGGTCGTACAGCATAAGCTTTTTGAAGAATACGGAAGGCGGTCTGGCAGAAGCACTTGCAAGGTGAGCATTTGTGTTTATAAAGCATATACATGTTTATTTATTTTTTTAGAAAATGACCGATCGTTTCTCTAGATATGACCCTTATTCCTCATCTGGTATCGTTTAAAGCCCTTTGAAGCGCCCCAGGTTACTTCACTGTAACCCTGCTCCCTGAAAAAGCGGGAACGAGAAGCTGCGCTTAATAGAGTGCTGTTGGAACATCTTTAGTCGTGACCAGTGTGAATATATGTGTAAAACAACGTCAATGAAATTGAGCTAAGTTTATAGCCTTGCGTGTCGTCATTGGAATGTGTCGTGAGCGAGGCTATAATTTGTGCTACCTGTGCATCAGCAGATATTTTGTCTGAAGAGCAGTCCTGGGACATCTCAGTGCGGCAATGAAGCGCAGCTTCTCGTTTCCGCCTTTTCAGGGAACAGGGTTACATAAGTGTGAAGCGCACGGACTGGACACAGTCTGTGAAGTCTCTCCTGCTCCGGCATTGTGAACGGCGGAGGGCAAAAGGCTTCGAGAGTGACTGAATGCAAGGTTGGTTGCCTTCAGGGGCCAAACATGAATGCAAGGTCGAGAAAGGTATCTTCGGCAGATAGTCAGGATGAGGATACAAAATAGCTTTCACCATTTCTGGGGCAAAGTCTAAGCAGGATGGCACAATGGACAAAGCCTGCAGATCCCCAATTCTTTTTAGAGAAGTTATAGCCATGAGAAAAAAATTTTTTAGAGTTAACAGCTTGTCAGAAACTGACTCTAACGGTTCAAAGGGGGTCTCAACCAAGCCTTTAGGACGATTGCTATGTCCCATGAAGGGATCCTGGTTCTAGAAGGAGGCCTAAGCTGTCTGGCTCCTTGAACAAAGCGAGAGAGCAGGACATGCTTGCCCAAAGGCACCCCGTCAATCAGAGCGTGGCAAGCCGAAAGAGCGGCCACATAAACCCTGAGAGTGGCAGGGCATGTGCCTGTTGATCATTTCTCCTGCAGAAAATCCAAAACTGTTGCAATTTGGCAGTTTACTGGATCTGCATTGTGTACAGTACACCATCTTTCAAAGACACCCCATTTGTTGGTATAACTTGCTCTAGTAGAGGGAGCTCTAGCACTCAAAATAGTCTCAATAACATCAGGTGAAATCCCTGTGTCCCTCAGTTGGTTCCCTTCAGGGGCCAAACATGAAGGTTCCACATCTCCGGCCGGGGATGAAATATTGTCCCCTGTGCCTGAAACAAAAAGTCCCTTCTCTCAGGTATCGCCCGAGGCGAGCTGTCGAGGAGAGGCAATCAATAAGAGGCAAGTCCCTTGTTGATGAACTCTGGCTAGAACTCCCGGGAGCAGAGCAAGGAAAGGCATACAGGTGCATCGAAGGCCCTGCATGCGCCATCGCATCCAGACCTAGGGGGGCTGGGTGACTCACAGAGAAGTAAAGGGGACATTGCGCTGTCTGTTGAGAGGCAAAGAGGTCCACCTCCGCTACTCCGAAACTCAGCTACATCTGTTTCACTACATTGGGGTGAAGTTTCCATTCCCCACTAGGTAGTTTCTGTCTGGACAGTAAATCCGCTCCCACATTCTGGCTCCCAGGAATATACACTGCCCTCAGTGAGAGGAATTTGTCCTGGGTCCAGAGGAAGATCTGTTGTGCTATCCTGTTCAGATGGCGCTAACGCAGACCTCCCTGCCGATTTATATAAGAGACTGCTGTTGTGTTGTCCATCCGCACTAGGATATGACAGCCTCTCAACTGCTGGAAAAAGTATTTTAGGGCCAGAAATACAGCCATCAGTTCTAGGCAATTGAGCCACATAGATAGGGTATGAAGCCCGTGGTGCGTAACCCTTATTTGCCTTAGGGGTTTGGCCCTTGGATGAAACCCCCTGGCTTTGAGCCACAACTGAAACAGTCTCATATACAGCAGGCTCATAGGGATTACAGAGGAAGCTGATGCCATGAGACCTAACATTCTCTGAAACTGTAGAACAGTACGATCTTGGCCTAGTCTGACATTTTTCAGGGTGTGTAGAGTGGACTCGACTCGAGCGGGAGACAAATGGAGTTCTTGTGTTTCTCTTTCCTTCAGAGATTCTGCTCGTTATCATCAGGTGTCTTCAATAATCAAACAGTCAACACTCAGTTAATCACTTAAGTATCTAATTAACTCTAACACTGATTCTGTGTTACTTTAACACCCTGCTGGTGATACCCATATGAACACAGACCAGTGTTGATTTAACACCGGGGAATTAACTGTGGATCATGAAGGGATCAGTTCAATGTCTCAGTATCTGATCATCTTCTCTGTCATTAAGTGTCATGTGGAGCAACTTAAAAACACAATTCATTCATTTTAATTGTAATAATAAATAATCGTTTTCTCTAATACAAAATCATGAGTGGATATTCAGATGAAAGTAAAATGTAAAAGTTTTCTCATTTCTATAATAAACTCATGGCATCCTGTTTCTCACGATGCTGAATTAGGGTGATCTGGGGCACCAAACCTCTGATCTGAGTTCATGTCTTGCTCCATCACAAGCAGCTCTATGTTAATTTGACCTAATTCTAGCTGTTATCATCGATATGATCAGATTTACTGACTTTATTTGATGACAAATGCCAGTAACAGAGAAGTTTTGACTGTCCTGGGAAGAAAATATGATCTTCTGAGCTTATAATCATTCAGATCTCAACTCAAAGTTAAAGGGGTGTTAATGTATTTATTCGATCTTGGTGAACACAAAACCTACATATATACTGAGAAAATGCCTATATACATATCTTATATTGTCACCAAATTACCTTCCAGGTCATTGTCATCAATGGTCCAGTTATACCTGTTTCAGGGTGTTTGAGTATTTTTGACCAGCCACAGATTCCTTTCAATGGCTTTTGTAGTTGCAAACATGATCATGGAAAAAAAGAAAATCTGCTCTGACTACATTAATGTGTAATAAACATGCAGTTATATTGTGAGTCTACAGAGAGTTTCAATGTGGGAATGAAATCTAGATTTATCTGCATTAATGAAACCACTTCCTGTGTAGGTTTAGAACTGTTTAAAAACACGACACACATCCTAAAGACCTCCTCTGTGAACACATACTGTACTGTAAGACTGAGAGTAATAAGACCAGCACAACCTTCAGAAAACATTTTAAAACACTCCACATGCACTGAAGCATCACAACTATAAAAAACTCTTCCTATAAAAATAAATAAATAAATAAATCTTCTTGAAATTAAATTAAATTTTTAAATCTTCTGGGCCACACTATGTTGCTGTCTGGGAACTTTTCTGTATCTTCATTCTGCTCTAGTTTCTGTGTTGCTTCGCTTTTTTTCCATTCCGGTACTGTGAGTTCTACATGAATTGATTGTGATGCTTTTCTTTTGTTTCTTGTTACTTATGTGCCACTCTGTTTAAAATCATCTGCATAAAGTAAATGTATTATTTTTTCTTGGTTGCTGAATTAACTGTTGGGTATTGAAATAACTGATTATGTTATTTTTTTTTTTTCAGGTTATTAATGTTAATAACTCATGAATAAATGGTTCACATGTTATAACTTTACATTAAGGTTCACTTTCACAGGTTATTAATGTTTATAACTCATAAATAACTGGTTCACATGTGTTCACTTTACATTAAAGTTAGATTCACAGAGTAAGTTACCAGGGTAACTGACTCTGAGAGTAAGTTAACTCTCTTTCAGAAATGTGCTCTTTTTTTTCAGAAATGGGCTTGACTTACCCTGCTTTGTTGGGTTTGACATATCTCCCATTCTGAAATGGAAAACCCAGAGTTTCCCTCATTTCAAGGTTAACATACCCTGGTTTCACAGACAAGGCTTACGCTTGTCCCAAATTAAAATGCATGTTTGACCTTTTTTAACTGAAAGAAACTTGCACTAACATATCTTAAAACAGTACCATTGTTTTGTCTCTTGATGCACATCAGTAATGGGTTTTTCTAGTGAATGTTTATAAAAGTTACTTAACACTCTGAGGTCTGAAGGTATCGCCAGCGATACCACCGTGGTTTTTTTCTTACCAGTGTGTGAAAGAGACTCAAAATACTCCGTCAACGTTGCACATACAATTAAGAGTTATACACCATTTTAATCTGTGGAATATCTTCTTTCATTTGTGTACACTCAGAGTAAAAACAAAATGTTGTGCTTTTTGTAAAATAAAGAAAACGAACATGATGCGTGATCTCTCGTCTCCCTCTGAACGAAGTCCAATCTGATAGTTCTCAGAAAATGAACTGTAACTTAGTGAATACTAATGACAAAAACATTACACTTATGTCAAAAGAAATGTTGAAATGTCAGGTTTTAAATCGTGCAAGTCAAATCGAAAACAAACATTCTGTGTTTATGTAATCTGTACGAAAAGAGAGCCATGTCAGAAGTCCGTGATTCAGCTCATTATCCACTAATGCGGCCACGCCCACGGAGCCAGCGCTATTCAGACGCAAATTCAGTCAATACATGCAGACATAGTTTCAATCGTGTATTTATTATCTTGAAAAGTGTTTATCTGGATGTTAAAGCCATGGTTAGCGAGCTCTAGAAGACATGCAGTTAGTTCCTGGTTCTCTTCTTGTTTAGAATAATTTGTGGACTAAAGGTGTACAGAGCGCCCTCCGGCTGCGAGTATGAATTTAAAACACCATTCCTGAAATGTCCTCTTCTTCTTTAGAATAATTTGTGGACTAAAGGTGTACAGAGCGTCCTCCGGCTGCGAGTATGAATTGAAAACACAGTATCCAGCACTCATAGTGATGACAATAAATATAGAATAAATATCACTCCTCTGTATAGAAATTTGACATAAACATAAGAATCATCAATATTTCTCCAAATGTGCATGCTTTTAAGCTAAAAGCCTATATGAAATGCCATAGAGGTAACATAATTGTTCAGACACTTTGCATCACAGAAATACATTATATTTTAAAGAATATAATAGAATACCATTATTTTAAATTGAGCTGAGACATGATTACAGAGGGTTTTTTTCACAGCCTACCTGACTGAAAGAGCTCATTAATATGCAAGTCATTTCAGCTCATTACTATGTGATTCTTTTGTCTTCTCAGGTGTAAATGACCCATTATTCATGATGACTCACGCCTCCACGCATACTGTTTCTCTTGACAAAAAGTGTCTTACAAAAACTAAATCAATATATTGTTTTATATGAAGGAGTAGGCAGCATAATTTTTACATAATTTTGAAGCAAAAACTCTAGTCTACAACCTCCAATACCCAGAAGTCTTATGAACACAGATTTAATATACTTTTTTTGGCCTTATTTCAGTGACTTAAGTTTTTTGTTTTTTCAATAACCACGCATAAACGTTATTCCTTCAAAAACACAAACTTGTACATACATGTTCCTCACATATTATGGTAGCCTAGTTTGTGCTGAATACAGTGTAATGACACTTGTGTCATTTATATGTTTATGAACAACTGAAAAAAGCACAAATGTCAGGGCATGTCAAAACTTCTCCAGGGCCCCAAATATCCTCAGACCCCAGAAGGTTAAATGATTAATTGAACTAAGGTCTAATCCTATCTTAGTCTAAGCCCCGCCTGTGAAACCGTGCCTTAGAGTTTTCACTTAACCTCCTTTCTGAAATGGCCATCTGATCATGTTTTTTTATCTTTTTATTTTATTTTATTTTATTTTGCCACAACAAACATCACACATGGTTAAAAAGAAAAAGAAAAAAGTAGCCAACGAAAAAAGTAATGTTGACGCTTCAACATTGAGTCTGAGGAGGAGGGGGCGTGACAACTACATTTAGACTGCAGTACCCATTTCCACTGCTAGGTGTCAATATTACA
>RJVU01017965.1:3463995-3516787 GCA_003731715.1 Anabarilius grahami
TGTATATATATATATATAATGTATGTGTGTGTGTGTGTGTGTGTGTGTTCTTGTTTATATTACATTGTGGGGACCAAATGTCCCCACGATGTAATATAAACCTGAGTTCAACCACATTGTGGGGACACAGATTGTGTCCCCACAATATAAATGGATTATTAAACCTACTAAATTATGTTTTTGTGAGAAAGTAAAGGTATGCACAGTTTCCTGTGATGGTTAGGTTTAGGGATAGGGGTAGTGTAGGGGGATAGAATGTACAGTTTGTACGGTATAAAATGCATTACGCCTATGGAAAGTCCCCACAATCAATTTCCCATCCCTGTGTTGCCCCAGAAACCCGATTTGTTGTATGTTGCTTTCTGATTGAAAGGATTTTTAGGCTTAAGGTTTTAGGTGGGTTTATAGGGTTTTAGTGCGGTCTGTCATAAAAAGACTGATATAAGAAGTAAATGATAAAGAATAAGGTGTGAGGGTTAAGTCTTCTTGATGCTCAAAGTTGAAGATAAAGTGCAATTTTTCCCCCAAACCACTTCACCAGAAATCCTGTCTTGCATGCAGTTTCATTGGTTAAGGTTACAGTGTCGGGTAGGTTTATGTATCAGTTTGTGGTGTAAGCAATCAGTACTGTGACATGTCCAATAAAACCTTAAGAATTGGCTGCATGTTGCCATGGGCCTGGCTTCTGACATCACACTTGGATGTGGACCAGGTTGGATGTCCACCGCAGGTGCTTCTCGGACAGTGGTGCTTCCAGGAGCAGTATTGAACACCCCTATCATACCGTATGACAGTATGGTCTGTGCAGTGCCACTTAAAATCGAGCACACTTAAAGTGAGGCTTCATTTGTCATCTGTGAAACCGATGCAGAGCTTCACTGTAATGAATTGGTGTAAAAATTACAGCACTATTTTACAGCAGCTGGTTGTATTTTATTAATACAGCTTATTGCTGTAAATTGCAATGCATTCTGGGGGGCGTGGCGGTTTGACTCAAATTTACAGAATATTGCTGTAAATTTCAAAGGCATTGTGGGATCTTCAACGATCGAGATTCAGGTAACTTTAACAGTAAGAGGAGTGATTTACAACTGTGGTAAGTGACTTATTATTTCATTTTCCTTCACCATCTTTGGTAACTATATATGTTTCTAAATTCACGATTCATATTGGTAACCCCGGATTGATGCATCCTCCGTCCGCGAGGCGCGAAGCAGATTTACACAGGGTTTTCCTCAGCGAGGTCGCAATAGGATCTCACACATTCCCCGGCGCTATAGCATAGCGGCTATGGGCCGAAAATTAATAATTGCGTGCTTTATTGACAACAGTTGGAATTTACGAAAACTTTGTGTTGATCAGCACACTTGGTTCTGATTATTTTATGGTGTAAATCACATTTGTTCAGGCAGACAGTCATCTGTTAACACGGGCCAAATCGAAAAAGCCTCGCGATCAGCCAGTTCACGGAATATGTGTCACATCAAGTGGACATTTGCTAACTTAAGGTAATGCGAACACTTTAATATACTTTGTTTGATATAAAGTTTGCCTTGTATAGTTAATTTATTACCATAGCAAAACCAAATCTTTTTTAACATGAAATGAAATGTGCTATGTACAGATATGTGTGCTTGTTGACACTTGAACAAACTGATCATGAGTGAACTTGTCTTTTAGATATATTATGTATTTTATATCTATTGAAGCCTTTAACACAATGTTTCTCAACTAGAGAAGAAATAAATTTTTTAGGGTGAATGTCTCCCTATTTGACGCAAGCAAACTAATGAGTTAAATAAGGTATTTTAATTAGTGGAACATCTAAATCGTTCTGTGAAGTAGGTTTTCAGGACTGGAGTTGTAATACTGCTCTTCAACATGGTAGAATTTCAAAAAAATGATTACATGCCTCAAAAGCTAAAACCAATCTGAATTACATATTGTCTGTTTCCTGACCCTTTAGGTATTTATCCGGAGAGAGGAACAAAGACGAAAGAAAATGTGCTAAAGCAACAGGCCAGACGGTTCAGAAGAAACGGGTTGTGGTCAACCCACATGTTGCCACTCTTCTGTGGTGGATTTTCAGTGGAACTTCTGAAAAGTAAGAAATACACACACACATACACACAAATATCTATTTTTACTTTTATTATATACTTTTATTATTCTATACCTGTATCTATTATCCCTCTATCTGGTTATGACTATCATTATGTTTTGTTACATATCTAATATATTGTCCTCTTTGTTCCCATTTCTAGCCACACTTTGCATTTGTGATTGGACAGCATCTGGAGCTGAATTGTTCTCCTTTTTTTGGATCAAATTTTGTTGCACTCACTTGGGCCTTTGTTGTTTGGCCATATTGGAAGTAACTTCATGTTTATGAAGTGTTAAAATAATTAATTACTAATTACTCACCCTAATGTTGTTCAAAACCCGTAAGACCTTCGTTCATCTTTAGAACACAAATGAAAATCTTTGATCTTGGTTCATATTAGTTTTATGATCTCTTTATGAACATTTTGAAGCGTCAAAGTTCCAGTTGTGAAGGCTTGCTATGGAGGGACAGAAAGCTTTAAGACCTTTGTTCATCTTCGGAACACAACTGATGTTTTTATTGACATCCGAGAGCTTTCTGTCCCTCCGTTGACAGACTACGTAACTAGCACATTCAAGGTCCAGAAAGCTAGTAAAGACATCATTAAAGTAATCCATGTGACTCCAGTGGATTAACCTCAGTTTTATGAAATGACACAAATGCTTTGTTTGCGAAAAAAATATAATTTACCTCTTTATTTACGAAATAGTTTTCACCAACGCACATTCACAAGAGCACCACAATGCATGCATGTTGTGTGTAGGCGAAGCAGACTTTGTTGCGTGAACATGCTTTAGTTAATACTATAATACAGAAGTAAATTATGTTATGTTTCAAACAAACCACTCACATCGCTTCATAAAATTGAGAGTAAACCACTGGAATCACATGGATTACTTTAATGTCTTTACTAGCTTATGGACCTTAAATGTGCACACTGCTGCCTTTGGAGGGACAGAGAGCTCTCAGATTTCATTCAAAATATGATCATTTGTGTTCTGATAATGAACAAAGGCTTTACGAGTGTGGAATGGCATTTTTGGGTAAACTAAATTTAAAGTCATGCAGTTGTGTATTTCGTTTTGTGTGAAGGCCCATAATGGCTGACATGTTTCAAGAAATATAAAACTATGTAAATTCATGTCCATTCAAGAAAAAAATATTTGGTAAATAAAATATGAATGAAAAATAATAGAAAATACACTGTTTTGTCTTTTTTTCATTCAAATGTGAAAGTTATATATTACATTTTGACCTGTTTTTCAAGATTAAGAAAAGTCTATTTTTTTAATTTATTGTTCTGTGAAATAATAAGGGAAATAAGTTATGCATTATACATCATTTTATGCAGTTAAAAATGTTTAAAGCATATGCGGTTAATAGTTTAAATTTAAAATTCAGCTGCCAGTCTTCATATAAAGAAATATAGCAAATACACACTTTCAAATAGTTTACTGTAAAAAAAAAAATACAGCACATTTTTTAAAATACAGTTATTTACTGTAATCAAAGAATACAGTAAAATTACAGAAAATGCTACTGTAAAAATTGGCCTAAATTAAATTACATTAAAAATTAAATACAAAATTACAGAAGCCTCAGCTTCATAACCCACAAGGCAGAATTTTCCCATGCTTATGAGCTGGGATGCTATGAAAAGAACTAAGGAAATGAAAAGAGGATGCACAGTTTAAGAAATTAAAGCTCCTCGTGTCAGATAAAAGAAACACTGTTGAAGCTGAAAGTGTCTTAATGTTCATACACTAGAAGGGCTAACAATCATTCTCACAATGAGATTAATACACAGTAGAAAGTTTATTAGAAAATGTGTAAACTTGTAGAAATTGGAATACTGTAGCATAATAAATCTTTGAATCCGTAAGATTGGTTTTAAATGTAGTATGTAGACAGTCACACAAAGCAGTATGAAACATTTAAAAAAAAAGACCCTAACAAAAAGCATAGATCTAATGTTCTAATTCCCATTTTCATTGTGTAGCAGTGAAGATATTTAAAATGAGGACATTTAAACTCTAAGGGGACTTTCACACTGGCAGTTTAGTTCGAAAGGGGCACGGTCCGCATGAAAAATCGATAATGTGAAAGCATTCATGCGAAGCCGGGTGCGCACCAGGGTACCGAACCCGAGACTACCTGAAGGAGGTGGTCTGAGTTCAGTTGCACTCGAACTGTGCCGCGGTTTGCATGAATATGAAAGCAACACGGACTCGGGTGCGCACTTGTTCAGGGAGTAAAGTAACCTGCGCATGCGTTTTAGCCATGTAAGAGATGATAGTGTTGATGATTTACCTTGGATTCGAGCAGGAGTGAGCCTGCAGTGTATTCGCGAGTGCAATCAATTCAATTCAATTCAATTCAATTCACATTTATTTGTATAGCGCTTTTCACGATACATATCATTTCAAAGCAGCTTTACAGAGAATGCATGTCAACATTACAATTTAAAGAATGCAGTTAGCAAATAATGTAATAATTTAGGCAATTAATTTACAATCACTTTTAGCAGTTTAACTGAAGGTAGAAGCAATGAGCTCCTGGAAAAATGAATTACATATTAACAATATATAGAATCAAAGAGTGCAATCAAAATAGGCTGCTTGCAAGCAGCGGAAAACATCTACACGCGACGCACATGCAGTAAACTCAAGTGTCATTTACTCTGCCGCACATAATAGCACCAAATTAATATAAAAATTAATAAAAAAGTTTCGACTGATGGGTGACTTTTTCTGATCTGAAGAGAGTTTAGGATATTCTGAGGCCTGTTGCACAAAGCCGGTAAATTCCCCGGTGTTAAAGGATTAGTTCACTTTTAAATAAACTTTTCCTGATAATTTACTCACCCCCATGTCATCCAAGATGTCCATGTCTTTCTTTCTTCAGTCGAAAAGAAATTAAAGTTTTTGATGAAAACATTCTTTATTAGAATTCCGGCAGTGTAGACACTGCTAAGTGTATTACTGCCCTCCACAGGTCAAAGTTTGAACTAATTGTTATATACTAGCATATTGCATATAAAAATTTGTTCAAAACTTTGACCTGTGGAGGGCAGTAATACACTTAGCAGTGTCTACACTGCCGAAATTCTAATAAAGAAGAAGAAGAGAGCTAGTTCAAGATGAGCATTTATGGTTAAAACTTATATAACTTTCCATTTTTGTCAGAAAATGAGCGATGGGTTCACTAGATAAGACCCTTATTTCTCATCTGGGATCGTGTAGAACAATTTGAAGCTGCAGTGAAACTAATTTTGACCTTCAACTGTTTGGTGCCCATTCAAGTCTACTATATGGAAAAAAATCCTGGAATGTTTTCATCAAAACCTTTAATTTATTTTTGACTGAAGAAAGAAAGACATGGACATCTTGGATGACATGGGGGTGAGTAAATTATCAGGAAAAGTTTATTTAAAAGTGGACTAATCCTTTAAATTAACACCACTCAGTGTTCATATGGGAACCACCAGCAGGGTGTTAAAGTAACACTGTAAAGACATCATTAAAGTAATCCATGTGACTCCAGTGGTTTAACTTCAGTTTTATGAAATGCTTTGTTTCTGCAAAAAAATATAATTTACCTCTTTATTTACGAAATAGTTTTCACCAACGCACATTCACAAGAGCACCACAATGCATGCATGTTGTGTGTACGTGAAGCAGACTTTGTTGCGTGAACACGCTTTAGTTAATAAATACAGAGGTAAATTATGTTATGTTTTAAACAAACCACTCACATCGCTTCATAAAATTGAGGGTAAACCACTGGAGTCACATGGATTACTTTAACGTCTTTACTAGCTTTCTGGACCCTAAATGTGCAAGTTGCTGCCTTTGGAGGGACAGAGAGCTCTCAGAATTCATTCAAAATTAGGAATGGGCATTTTTCCAAAATATTGTATTCGAATATTTGGGCTCGTAAAAAAACGAATATTCGAATATTTGTTTATTTAAATTACGTTAAATGAGAAAGAAATTATTTTTTTATATTCCTCAAGATTTTGTAACCATTTCTTAACAAGCTTACGATTAGGCAATATACACACAACAAGCTTAAATTATATCTTAAGGTTTTATTTTAGTTCAAAGCATTAAACAATATGTGCAAACAAAAAATATAAAGAACAAAAGCATTTAAGCTGAAGCAGCGTGAGCGGGAAATACACTAATAAAGCAGACAGCGCCAGTTATCGTACAAAACGTACATAATACACTGGAGTCAGCATATGGTTATCGTGATACTGTTTCACATGTTCATGTTGAGAAAAACAATAATATCCACATGCTCGGGTGAGAAAACGAGCTGCAGAGGTTGCAGAAACACAAAGATAACGATAATACATAATGGTATGCTAAGCTAAGTTTCTAACAGCAGCCCTTTGTGTTTTCTGTTTGTAAATATGTCTCCCTCGACAAAACTTAAGGGAAGCATATGTCTCAAAATCATTTTGCTATCTATCAGATAAGCTATCTTCTCGGCTCACTCTGGGGTACAGCTGCGCTTTCCTGTCGTGAATGCAGTGATGGACAGCTGTCTTTCCTCATTCGACTGGTGTTTTGATTTCATGTGCTTTCTCATTATGGTGGTGATATTATGATAACTCGGTTTCATCAAGTCATTTGCTCAAAAGTAATTCCACGGTGTAAGATCATTTTCATCCGAGTAATTCCAAACTTTCCGAGGCAGGCGACAACATTTTGTGACGATTAAATGAAATAAACTTGTTAAACATGCTCCACAGCGCCACCCGGTACATTTAGTTATAACTGCGAGTTTTAGTGCTTAGGATTTATCATGGATTCACTGCATTTACGGCCAGCAAAGCAACATAGTAAAATTCGAATAGTATTTTTATTTTTCGAATATTAATTACAGATCGAATATTCGACTATTTGTGCACACCCCTATTCAAAATATGTTCAATTGTTTTCTGATAATGAACAAAGGTTTTACGAGTGTGGAATGACATGATGGTGATGAATTAATGACAGAATTTTCATTTTTGGGTAAACTAAATTTAAAGTCATGCAGTTGTGTATTTCTTTTTAGTGTGAAGGGCCATAATGGCTGATATGTTTCAAGAAATTTAAAACTATGTAAATTCATGTCCATTCAAGAAAAAAAAAATTGTAAATAAAATATTAATTCAAAATAATAGATAATGTTTTGTCTTTTTTTTATGCACATTTGAAAGTTATGTATTAAATTTTGACCTTTTTTTCAACATTAAGAAGAGTCTTTTTTTATTTATTGTTTTGTGAAATAATAGGTTAAATAAGTTATGCATTGTACAACGTTTTATGCGTAATGTTGTATTTTCAAATAGTTTACTGTAAAAAAATACAACAAATTTAAAAAATACAGTTATTTACTGTAATCAAACAATACAGTAAAATTACAGTAATGCTACTGTAAAAAAATTATTAAAATGAAAAAATTAAGTTAAAAATTACAGAAGCCTCAGCTTCATGACCCACAAGGCAGAATTTCCCCTTGCTTATGAGCTAGGATGCTATGAAAAGAACTAAGGAACCGAAACAAGTATGTACAGTTTAAAAGAAATGAGAAGCCCCTCGAGTCAGATAAAAGATACTGTTGAAGGTGAATGTCAGAAAGTGTCCTAATGTTCAAACACTAGAAGGGCTAACAATCATTCTCACAATGAGATTAATACAGTTCATTGGAAAACTTGTAGACTGTAGCATAATAAACCTTTGTATCTGTCAGATCTATTTTGAATATGTAGACAGTCACACAAAGCAGTATGAAACATTTTAAGAAAAAGACCCTTACAATAGCTTAGATCTAATGTTCTAATTTCTATTTTCATTGTGTAGAAGTGAAGATATTTAAAATAAGGACACTTAAACTCAAGACACTGTGTTAGAAACCAGGTTCGGCGACTATCCGTTGACAAATGTCAGTAAGAATAGAGAAGTTTTGACTGATGGGTGACTTTTTCTGATCTGAAGAGAATTTAGGATATTCTGTGGCCTGTTGCACAAAGCCGGTAAATTCCCCGGTGTTAACTTAACATTTACGATTTGAGATCGGGGACAATCCGTCTCGATCGGTTAAATTACCGTAATGACACCACACAATAGATTATTTTTTTTTGGACTTTCAACATAAACTTTAATTCAAAAATAAACAAACAACAAAACAAATGTAAAGCAGCAGCCCCTCATGGACTACTGCCATATGTAAACATAATAAAACACAACATAAATGTCCCTGGCCTGGTCTTCTCTCATCCTTCACTGTTGTCACTCCTCCTTTTATTCCTCCAGAGCTCCTCTGTGGGACTCCAGACCGGTGTTCATTAGCACTCGCACACGGCTTCCCACGGCTCTTGGTCCTGCCCTGCTTGCCACAATTATCCTTCAGTTAATTATCACTAATAAGGTTAAGTTAGGGCTGTTTGGGTTGTTCTTTTGAGTGATCACAGATTCCTCTTGTTGGGTTTTTGTGCCTGCCAAAATCAGGTTTTAGCTCATTATGTGTTGAATGTTTTTCACTAGGATAGTTCCCCGGGAACTAATTTCTCCCCTAGGCCATGTTCCTGGTTGCTTTTGCACTGGGAATAGGAACTTTGAAGCTGCCTACTGCACCATCTTTAAGTGCGGCATTTACAAATAAAAACCAGTGAATAGAGGATGCCGTGATCAGAGATGTGTTTGTTGTGTGTCGTAGGTGGAACAGAGATGGATGTAAACACATAATCTACGCAACTGAAAGAGCAAAACATGAGGCTAAGAGACAAAATCTCCTGTGACAACTTTCAGTATTGCAGAGGCGGAAAAAAGAACACAACCCTGCAGACAACAGGTAAATGCCATTATCGTTCCTACAGTGCTGGTTTAGACTCTGAAGTAGGAGCTAATTTAGTTCCCCCAAAAGGAGTTCCTAGATCTAAAATGCTTCCCAGATCCTGTGGTGTGAACACGGCAAAATCCACCCCAGCTAACAGAATTTTGTTATAAGAACGTTCTCTAAATATTCAGTGTTGGTTCTGGGAATGGAAAAAATGTCCTGTTTTCTTGACGTTACAGGAACATTTTTATATGGTATAATGTTCCTCAAACGTTCTTTCAATCATTCAAACACCTGCTGTGAACAAGCACTGAAAGAAAGAGAAATAAGAACACAAACTACAACTTTCTTCAGCCACAGCCTTAGATGAACTGAAGATAAAAGACATTAAATCTCTGAAGATCTGATTAAACAACTCCACAAACAGCATTACCAGCTTCACTTATTACTAACCAGGGGTGCGTTTCCCGAAAGCATCGTTGGTGAACCATGGTCGTAAGTCCCATTGAACTCTAATGGTAACAACGGAACTTGCGACCATAGTCCGTTTCGGGAAACGCACCCCAGACTGACTTTATTTCTGTCACACGTCTACAGAAGCTCTTATTGAGAAATAACAGAAATTTAGATGTTTTGTTTGAGGTCACCATCATGGAGGTTGGTGGTTGCTTTTGTTGATCTCTTGACCCCTGCCTGTTATAGAGTTGCTTCTTTATCAGCAATCACATGTCTGTTTTTTCAGAAAGCATTTCTGCATTGATAAACCAGGTCAACATGTTTGTTATAATAACAGGCAACCCATTAAAATGGTTAAATAAACTTCTTTATTGTAGTTTTCTTTACATTTGGTATTGAAATGTTATGTGAAAAGAAAATAATAATCTGAAAAATGATAGAAAATGTTTATAACACTGAACAGATTTATATTGGATTGTCCAAAACTACATAAAAGTTAAAATCAACACACTTAGACATCAGCACTCAACATACAAACCTCAACAATGGTGATAATGGTGGTCAACGGTAGTTGTTTTTAATTGTGCTTTATAAATAAATTGAGACTTGAGACAATAAAAGAAAAAAAATTCAGCTGCATAATTTATTCATGTCGCAATGCATGCTGGGAGCCATGAATGTGTTTTGTATATTGGCATGAAGCATGTCACCATTGTTGTGTTTCATATGCCGAATGTTGATGTCTGTGAGTGTATAAATGACACAAAACAATGTTTTAAACAAAAAGTTAACAAAGACAGTGTTGCAAATGATATATTTCACTTTGGTTGAGTTTAATACAACATCTCAACTTAAGTTTTCAATAACAGAAAAAAAAGCAGTTGTATAAATTTCTTTATTACAGTTGTTTGTCTGTTATTAAAACAGACATGATGATATGTTTCAACAATGCAGAAAAATTGTCGATAACCAGTCAGGGGTCAAGAGCTCAACTAAAGCAACCACCAACCTCCATGATGGTGACCTCAAACGAAACATCTAAACTTCTGTTAATTCTCGGACGTGTGACAGAAATATAGTCAGTCTGGTTAGTAATAAGTGAAGCTGGTAATGCTGTTTGTGGAGTTTTTTAATCAGATCTTCAGAGATTTAATGTATTTTATCTTCAGTTCATCTAAGGCTGTGGCTGAAGAAAGTTGTAGTTTGTGTTCTTATTTCTCTTTCTTTCAGTGTTTGTTCACAGCAGGTGTTTGAATGATTGAAAGAATGTTTCAGGAACATCATACTAACCTTTAAATAACATTCTACTAACATTAAGGAAACAATTTATGTTTATGGAATGTTACACATCAACGTTCCAAGAATGTTGAATTTTAGATCAAAATTAAGTTTAAAGAAGAACGTTTGAGGACAAATAATCCCTATTAAAAACGTTCCTGTAACGTCAAGAAAACTGGACGTTTTTACATTCCCAGAACCTACCCAGAACGTTCTTATAACAAAATTCTGTTAGCTGGGCAGGTGCTTCAGCCAATAGTTCTAGGAACTATAAAAAGCTTCCTCTGGTGTAAAAAAGCCCCTAATGAAATCACTTCCTGTAAATTTAGCACTATATAAATGTAACTATTAAAATAAGTCATCATTATAGGAACCACAGCTCATCTGTCAAGATGTACTGCACGCCCCAAGAAGAAATAATGGAATTAGAGGGCTATTATGAAAATGCTAAACACAGAAATGTTATGAATACAACTGGACCTCAAAGACGCTGCCTGGATGAAGGAAGATCTCAAAATCGCAGTAAGCAGAGTGTTTAATTTGAAGTAGAGTAGACATCAAGAAGGTGTCAGGAAATGACAACTGTTAGATTTAAGTCATTGTTTTCTAAGAACAATATGTCAATATTTATGCTTTTATATGAAATGTATAATCAGAATTCATTTATCTTCTTGTGGGCATATTTTAAAGTAGTAATTTGCAATGTTTCCTATTATAAAACAAAATACTCTTAAAAAGCTAATTAAAGAGGTTGGATTGAAACTTCATTTCTGACAATATGGACAATATTCATTATTTGTGTTTACTCTCTGTTTGTCAGAAGGAAGTCGATGTTTGGTGCTGACCACAGTCTGTCTCGGGATCCTTTGTCTTCTTTTTATTGCTGCCATTATATATCAGCACTTTATGTGCACTTCTAAACGAGGTTAGTTTTTGTGTATTTATTTTTCCTTTTTTCATCTTTTATGTATATAGTTTTATAATGTTTGTTTCTGTAAGGATATCTGTGGGGTCCAGATGGTTTGTTCATATCCGGTGAGTTGAAGAGCTGGTCTGACAGCAGGCAGTACTGCAGGGATCGAGGAGCTGATCTGGTCATTATCGACACTGAAGAGAAGCAGGTGAGATTGTGACTCCATGGCCGCAGGAATTAGTGATGCGGAAGGAACACCCCCTTCCGACAGTTGTTTCAATACATTGGAATTTAAGATGACATGACTTAAAATAAAGTTTTTTGTTTTGTTTTTTTAACTTTCCACCTATATTCATAAAATTACTTAATTCATAAAACATATTTCATGCTGTTGAATATGTTTTTATGATTTTGAGAAATGAATATACACAGCAAAACTGAGATTTATCATATTAAACATGTTTGATATTTATGATTTGGGATTGTGCGGGCCCCGATGTGATCGGAAGCAGTAAAATAATCGTAACGATGCCACAAAATTTTTGGACATAAAGTCAGTTGCGAGAAGCCTCGAATATGAAATCAACTGAAGATAAAAGACATTAAATCTCTGAATATCTGATTAAACAACTCCACAAACAGCATTACCAGCTTCACTTATTACTAACCAGACTGACTTTATTTCTGTCACACGTCTACAGAAGCTCTTACTGAGAATTAACAGAGGTTAAGGCTGGCCACACACTAGACGATTTTCAAATCTTAACCAATTTTAAAACTGTGGGAGACCACAGACAAAATGACAGTTTCAGATGATTTTTAGTATTATAATCCTCTGAACGGACACAGTAGATGATTTGACATGCTTGATATTTAGGATTTGAGATCGGGGATGCTCTGTCTTGATCGGGAGCAGTTAAATAATCATAATGACACCACATAATAGAGATTTTTTGGACAAAAAAATAATTTGCGATAAGCCTTGAATCGGGCTGTGCCCCCCGATCGTTCGGGGGTGCAAATCGGGCTCAAAACCAGGCTTAAAATCTTCAAGTGTGTGGCCAGCCTAAGATGTTAATGTTCTCTTCTTCTTCTTTTTTTCTTGACCAATAACACGTCAATATCTAAACCTCAATAAGTTAATTCTCAATAAGAGCTTCTGCAGACACACAGGCAGAGCATGTGTAAGGCTGGGGATAACTTAGCCTTCCCGTGACCACGGATCAAAAATGTATGGGGTTCGGCCAAAAATGCACCTGCACATTTAAACTAAATCTAATAATAAAGTGAAAATGAAAATTAAATGAAAAGCGTTGATTGCGGCATTAAATATAGACCTGCTCATGTTGAATTATACTTTTTACGCATTTTACAGCATTGCGCACTATAAACAATCACACATGATTCTGTTCAGCATATAATTGCAATGGCCAATCAGAGGCATTCAAATTAGTCATCACTGAAACGCCAGATTTGTATTCAGTGCTTGAGCTGAACTCAGAACTCTGACTGAATTCTGCACTCTCACGAATACTCTCAGTGTCATCATAAACTGATAAACAAACAGAGTTGGTGATTGTGCTCTTGAGAGCGTCAAAACTAATATAAACATGTTTTTCTATTTATAATGTATTTTTGCAGCGTTGAGCAAAGTAAACATATCTGATGATTTCTTGAACTCATTGGCCAATCAGACGTGTTTAAGTTAGAATCCCCTCACCACTCAAAATGCCTGAGTTTTTGTCCAGAGATCAGCACACTCAAATCCTCTCATTATAATTTAACTTGTAACAAAAAAGTGTTGATATTATGTAGGATAAATAAGATATTCATTATACAGTCACCTTAATCGATTAGCAGAACTCTGTGAGATCAAATGAATTAAGATGAATGACAGTTTAGTGATTATAAAGGGAGCATCTTTATGCGCACTTTCTAGGCATTATATAATGATTCAGAATTCATGAAAACGTATGTTTTGCTACATTGGGTAAGACGCATTCAGTATGTTTGCCTGTTCAAATTATGGTTTGTGATCATAACCACTTTAATAACAAGAGTGTTTATGCTGGAATGTGTAGGTTACTCATAGGCGACGCGTAACTATGACATTCTATTTAACCCTCTACCGCACGCATTATGATAAATCTATAAAAAAAAATATTTGACTCTTTTTCTTTTCTTAGAATGGCTTAACTTAAAGTGCTGTAAAAAAATGTTTGGAAAAAAATATTATTTTAAGGTACTTTATGATATGTTGCCATATGGCAACAACGTACAATAGTGGAAATAACTTAGAATAAGTGTAAGTGTATATAGTTAATATTTTTCCTCAGAAATGTTGTTTGTATTGAATCAATTGGTGCTATTATAAGCTTTAGCAGTAATTATAAACAATACCTTATACTTATTTTCCAACATCTTGTGCTTTTCCATTGTCTTTTGCTGAATAATGCTTTATATTCTTTAAATTTCATTACATTTTTCATGAATATTATTTAAATTGCAAATGTAGACAGTTAAAAACAAATCTAATACTGTTCATCATGTATCATAAAACATTGACATAAAACCAAAAACATTGCAGTTCATGAAAATCCAACATTACGCAATCTTATGAGAGGAAGGTTATAAACATGAACCCCCATAATCCTTGAAACGTCACCTTTTTTCTGTACGAAACTTCAAAAAGCATTTTTTTTCAGAGGTGAGACACATGTAGACATCACATTTTGTGCTCTTCACCCTAACAATACACTTACAGCCACTTGCACCTGCCTTTTTGAGACACCATGGTAGGACAGTGGTAGGTCTGGGCCAGTATACTGGCTGTGATGGCAGATCTCTGATGTTGATTTAATCCATATGGTCCTTAACATACGACTAATCAACATTATATCACTAGCATTAATGTTTTTATTGTTATAGCTTAACAGACTGCAGCTAACTTTTGCTAGCTATCTAACCTATTATAATAATGTCGTTCCATTATTGCGCAGTGTTGCCATATGGCAACACAGACATTTTCTCGATTTACCAAAAACTAATTTCATAAAAACTTTTTTGAGTGGTGAATATGTCATCATACCTTACCTGAGATGATGTTAACATTTTTTTTGTGAATGTGACATGGGCGGGTCCTTGTTTGTTACGGACGTTTTAGTTTGCTTTCAGCAACTACATACAAGAGATGGCAGTCTGTCAGAAAATCGCACCACAGAAAAAAAATGCATGTCATGTGACTTAACCAAAGCACATCATTGGCTAAACTAAGGTCTTCTCTTACCAACAAAAAAAACTAGAATGTTCTCTTAAAGAGACGGTGGCAAGGAAATGAACATAAAGAGGATGTTGCCATATGGCAACACTATGCGGTAGAGGGTTAAATGTGTTTTTATGGAGGAATCACATCTAGCCTTACCCTAGAGTTGGATCATCCTTCACACATGTGTAGACATATGACAA
Organism: Anabarilius grahami; assembly: GCA_003731715.1. Classification (NCBI taxonomy): domain Eukaryota; kingdom Metazoa; phylum Chordata; class Actinopteri; order Cypriniformes; family Xenocyprididae; genus Anabarilius; species Anabarilius grahami. Next base: position 3,479,043 of record RJVU01017965.1, read on the forward strand.
AAATAAAGTTAATCGAGGGATTTTGCTGTGTAGACTATTTCTAAAGCTGATACATGGAGTGAGTGACATAAAACATGATATGATATTTTTGAGTAGTTTATAAGGTTTGATTCTTTAATGCAATCTACCTGAAAAAAACATATAAAATCTCCTAAATTATTTAGTCTGTGACACATTTAATTTAATATTTTTAGTCAAAAGTTTTTTGTTTTGTTTTTCTGTTGACTCTCAAAAGAGTAATTTAGAGTCAATGGAAATTATATTATATTTATATTTGACTTTGTTGTAGTTAAAGGACTGTATTCTGTTAGCACAGCACAAGTAGGAACTTGTTACTGCACTGGCAATAGCAAAGTTATTGCTCATTGAACAAAACAACATGCTTCATATTATTGGTACATGCAGTTATTCACAGCCTAACCATAAGCTCTGCTTTGGTTGGTAACAAAACTCTTTCAAATGTCAAACATAACTGAACATTAAACTGTTGTGTCCACTAGAGGGTGGAAAAGCACTGTTTATGAAAAGAGAGACTGTTCTGTGATCACAATGCATGTCTGATTGTTATGCATGATTGGTTCTGCCTAGTCTAGGTGTTTTAAGAGGAGATTGAAGAGTAAGAGTAAACAAAGAGTTGTTCACTACATTTCTTGCCCGGTTGCTTATTTTTACACCACATTTTGGCGACGAGGATGGCTGATTTTTCACTACCACCACCGCCGCCCTTCCTCGCTCTTCCAGGCGAACCTCCGATTCCGTGGCCCCGTTGGCTGCAGTCTTTTGAGACATATCTCATCGCGGCTGGCCTCACAGAGGTGAGTGTGGCCCGAAAAAAAGCCCTTCTCCAACACTGCCTGGGGGCGGAAGGATAGCGAGTGCTCGGAACAATCAGCGACACTGGTGAAAACACTTATGAACAGTCTGTAACGGCCCTGAATGAACATTTCGCCGCTCCACAGAGCGTTCTGGTGCGGCAGTTCATATTCCGGCGGCGCCATCAACTTCCTGGTGAGTCCGTGCATCAGTATGTGGCCAATCTGAGAGGGCTAGAGAATTCTTGTAAATTCGGAGGGCTGCGCGATGAAATGATCCGCGATCAGCTGATTGAACACACAAGTGATAATAAAATTAGAGAAACCCTGCTGTTACAGCCGGATGACTTGACATTATCTAGGGCAATTGCTGTAGCATTTCAAGTGGAAAGCGCTGCTGAATGTGTGGCTACTCTCACAAATCAAAATAAGTCAACTCACAGCCAACTGACATTTATGGAAACAACTGCACCAGCCCAGCAGCCATCCGACCGGGGTGCAGAAGCGGCTGCAGATGCCCCTGACTCAGTAATGCAACTCATGCGGCAACAGCGTCGTCGACCACACCAACAACAACAGCCCTGTGCTAATTGTGGATCTCGTTCTCATTTCACCAGAGCCCAAAATTGTCCAGCCCAGGGCCAGACATGCCATAATTGTGGAAAACAAAATCATTTTGCTAGTGTCTGCCGTTCAGCTCCAGCTAAATCACATATGCGCACTAGTCAGTCCCCACCTGCCATCATCCACAATGTAACTTCAGGTCTTGTGCCATTCAGATCATGCACCGTCGCCCTGAATGATGTGAGTGTTCCACTGCTTTTGGATACAGGGACCAGTGTGTCCCTGCTCAATGCAAGCACTTATAGTCAGTTCTTCAGCGCGTTTCCCCTAGCCCCACCTTCTACGGCCCTGTGCGGGTATGGTGATTCCAAAATCGAGCTGCTGATCTCACTTAAATTGACTGTGCGTTACGGTGTGAAGACATTGCCCTCATTCATCTTCCAAGTGGCCTGTAAAGGAGCAAATTTAATGGGACTAGACTTGTTCACAGCGCTGGGGTTTGCCCTAGTGGATATGGAGGGGGCTGCTATCCTGGCTGTGACCGCAACATGGCAGCAACAGCGGCCAACCCTGTTTGATGGGCTGGGCTGTCTCACCTCATTTATGCACCAGCCTCTCATTGACCATGCTGTCAGCCCTTTAATTCAGCCACTACGCCGTATTCCCCTGGCCCTGCGTGAGGGGGTCTCAACGGAACTACAGCGCATGCTGCGAGCAGGCGTCATTGAGCATGTGGATGCGTCGCCCTGGGTCTCAAACCTGGTGGTGGCCACTAAAAAATCTGGTGCTCTGCGCATCTGCGTGGACTTGCGGCAAGTCAATAAGGCAGTCATTACAGATAAGTACCCGCTACCAACTACGGAGGAACTCACGGCTCAATTCTATGGCTCCACAGTGTTTTCTAAGCTGGACCTTAGAGAAGGCTATCTGCAGGTGCCCCTCCATGCTGACAGCAGGAATCTGACGACTTTTGTGACACATGAGGGAGTTTTTCATTATACTAGGATGCCTTTTGGCCTCAGCTCCGCCCCTTCCTGTTTCCAAAAGGTCATGACCTCTGTGCTATCGGGAATACCAGGCGTTGTCATCTACCTTGACGACATTGTCGTGCATGGGCCCACACCGCACACCCATGATGAACGCCTCAACAGGGTTTTTGATGCACTCAGTAAGCACAGGCTAACTTTAAATGGCGAAAAATGTCTATTTGCTGTACCCGTCATCGAGTTTGTGGGGTTCAAGTTGTCAGCCCAGGGCATTTCCCCACTCCAGTCTAATGTGGAGGCCATTCAGTCCATCCCCGAACCGACCTCACCTGCCCAGGTGGCTTCCTTTCTAGGGATGACGGGCTACTACTTAAAGTTTCTGCCTCAGTATTCGGCCACTACTGCCCCACTGCGGCAACTACTCCGGAAAGATGAGCCTTGGGTGTGGACGCAGGCATGTACGGAGGCTGTGCGCGCTCTCAAGGCCCAACTCACTTCACCTCCTATACTTTCACACTTTAGCACCTCCTGTAAAACCATGGTCACCTGCGATGCATCCGCCACAGCCATTGGAGCTGTATTGTCACAGGTACAGGAGGGCGTTGATAAGCCTATAGCCTTTGCCTCTCGGGCCCTTAACCCAACAGAGCAACGATACTCAGTGGGTGCTATGGGCATGCGAAAGATGGCACCCGTACTTGTATGGCCGCCATTTCACTCTGAGGACAGATCATCATGCCTTAGTGACACTGTTGGCAACGTCAGGAACAGGTCACAGACCACTGAGACTAAATCGCTGGTATGACCGGCTCCGTCAGTATAATTACAGCCTTCAGTTCACTCCAGGTCATGAAAACGTGGTGGCTGACCTTTTGTCTCGCTCTGTCCCAGCTCCAGAAATAACAGAAGACTTTAGGCCTGACACAGACATCATCCAGCTTCTACACACACCTCTGCAGTGCGTGGTATCACTACAGGAGCTCAAAACTGCTTCAGAACAGGACCCTGTCTTCTCTCTGCTCCGCACTTACATCCGAGAAGGCTGGCCCTTACATATCTCAGAAGAGCTGAAGCCATTTGCCCGCATCAAAGATGAACTATCTTGCTGGAATGACACATGTGTGGCACGTGGGTTTTGCACTGTGGTCCCAGGGCCCCTTCGGGCGTGTGTGCTCGAAATGGCACACGAAGGGCACATGGGAATAGTGAAGCTCAAACAGCGTTGCCGGGATAGAGTCTGGTGGCCTGGCGTAGACAGAGAAATCGAACTTTTAGTTAAAGACTGTTCAGCCTGTCTCGTGAGTGGAAAAACGGGCAACCCACCTCCCCTGCCCCTCCGACCCTTGACCTGCCCTACTCGTCCTTGGCAGCACCTGCAGATGGATATCTGTGGTGAATTTCATGGGGTTCCCCACAACCAGCGATATCTGGTGGTAGCATATGATTTGCATTCCAAATGGCCAGAACTAATCACCACCAGTTCAGTCACCACTCAGGTCATTGTGAACTTTCTGGACTCGCTGTTCTCCCGTTGGGGCTTTCCACAAACGATTACAACGGATAACGGCCCTCAGTTCATCTCAGTGGACTTCTCCTCTTACCTGGAGAACAAAGGTATCCAACACATCCGCACTACCCTTTACCACCCCCAGGCCAATGGGGGAGTGGAACGTTTCCACCAGTCCTTGAAAAATGGCCTTAGGGCACACCTGGCACAAGGGTGTTCTTTCAACCAAGCCATTCGTCTGACATTGCTACACTACCGGGCCTCACAGCATAGTACCACTGGGGTCTCCCCTGCCTTCCTAATGTTGGGCAGGGAACTCACTTTGCCACTGGACAGACCCGGGGTTAAAACTCACGTCAACCGCCAGCAGCGCTGAATGAAACAAAGATTTGACAGACTCAGACGTGTCAAAGAACCAGATATTGCTGTTCAGGACTGGGTGAGAGTTCGGAAACCACACAGGAGGAATAAACTGGCCTCGTTCTGGTCTACCCCCTTGTTGGTTACTTGTCAGATTGGCAGGGCATCTTATCTCCTGGAGGATGGTACTCGATGGCACGCTAGTCGTCTTTGTAAAGTAGCTGCGCCTACCCGAGTCTGCCCACAAAACAGTGGAAATCTGCAACATACCTTCCTCCCACTGGAACAGGGAACTGCAACACCTCAAGTTGGCAGGCAAGACTTAGACACCTCTTTGCCTCCACCCCCTCTATCCCTTACCTCGCCCTTGACTTCACAGGCCCCACAGTCTCTGGGCCCTTTGTCAGGACTTTTCCTTCCCACGACCGGTGCGTTCCAGATTCCGGCCATGTCACTTGAAAGACTTTGTTGTGACCTTCCATGTTTAGAGAGATNCAAAAGAGTAATTTAGAGTCAATGGAAATTATATTATATTTATATTTGACTTTGTTGTAGTTAAAGGACTGTATTCTGTTAGCACAGCACAAGTAGGAACTTGTTAATGCACTGGCAATAGCAAAGTTATTGCTCATTGAACAAAACAACATGCTTCATATTATTGGTACATGCAGTTATTCACAGCCTAACCATAAGCTCTGCTTTGGTTGGTAACAAAACTCTTTCAAATGTCAAACATAACTGAACATTAAACTGTTGTGTCCACTAGAGGGTGGAAAAGCACTGTTTATGAAAAGAGAGACTGTTCTGTGATCACAATATATGTCTGATTGTTATGCATGATTGGTTCTGCCTAGTCTGGGTGTTTTAAGAGGAGATTGAAGAGTAAGAGTAAACAGAGAGTTGTTCACTACATTTCTTGCCCGGTTGCTTATTTTATTATTATATTAGCTTAATCGTTTTCTCAATTCAAGCCACAAAACTGCTTAAGTTTCCTTTAAAAAAGGAAAATGTATCTCTTGGTTTTATTAGTGAAATGTTCTCAAAATTTTGGTACAACACTGAACCACAATTTTATTAATAAAATATACACACTATTTTTAATTATCCCCTTAATTTTTTAATGAAAATTACAAGACCGAAGATTAATTTTTTACAGTGTTGAGGACCAGCATATCTCAGAACTCATTTGACAATGCATTTTCAGACATCGGTGAAATAAAGAGGTCTTGATTAAAGCATTCATCAGCATTAGGGCCATTCACACAGAACGTGTTTTCCATTTCACTTTGCTATTTTTCCATAGTTTTTCTATGTAAACATGCTAGATGGACGTGTTCAACCATTGTGCTCATGTATTGTCTTTTGCAGCATCTTGCACATGACACAACTCCTAAAAAACACGTCTTGAGACCTTGCGTTTTTTCACGTCTTGCATTTTTGCTTTGAAAGTTTTTGCTTTCTGTGTAAACTCCAGAGTGCCAAACTACGTTTGAGTATCATAAGGTGTCACCACCATGCAATATCAAGCCCTGCTCCCCAGCACTCCCCCCTGATAAAATATGTCCCTGTGGCTGTGTGAGTGTCTGTTAATGAATTAAAGGGATCTCACTTATTCCTGTTTTTATTCGCACACAGAGGCACATAACTTCATTCATACAAGAGAAAATGTGGATTGGTTTGACTGACATTGAGAACGAGGGGGTCATGAAATGGGGGGATAATTCACCACTGAAACATGGGTAAGTGCAAAAACACTCACAGAAAATCATGTAGGTGTATTTATTTAGTCTTTTTTATTTTCATTTAAAAAAATAAGACCATCAAAACCTCCATATTGACTGAACATTTGGGGTTCTAAATAACTGAAAATCTGACACATTTTATTCAGGTTTTGGTTCAATGATGAGCCGAATGGCTATGGTAGAGATGAGGACTGTATCTTAATGGATCCTACATTAGACACCCTGTACAACTGGAATGATTACCCTTGCTCAGATAAGAAAAAATGTATTTGTGAGAAATAGATTTCACCCAGTCTTGTCATGCTTTTACTTGTATTATCTTATGGAATCAATTTCAATATTATTTTGTTCACATAATCCATTATATAGACTCCTATCTTTAAATTTCTTCATTTATTAACTGCTTTCATGTAAAAGGGTGATGCTGCACTTTACATCTGATGTGTTCATGTCTTGCTTCATCACAAACAGCTCTATATTAATATGATCTTATTCTAGCTGTTATCATGCATCTCATTTGTTAGTATGAAGGTGAAAATCATAGTAAATTGATTCACCCTATTATTATGATATTTTGTGTCTGTGAAATTTAACTGCTTTTGAACTGCTTCCAGTTTTAATAAAATGGTCAATTTACATTATTATCACAAAATTCTGTTTAATTTCGTATTTAATTCTTGTGTATCTGCTTTATTGTGCTATGGAGAGATTCCCTCCAGTCCAGCAGGGAGCAGCAGAGAGCAGGTTTATCAGACTGATGAACAGAATCATTAGATTCAGGGCACTTGCTGCTATTTCCTGCATAGACATAATAAAATACATACCATGCCCCATTGCCCGCTGGATCGCACGTCAACGGTGCCGCCATATTGTGCGGGGCAACATGCCATAACTCTCATAAGTGGACTGAAGAATAGATGCCTGACTATTTTGAGGTTTTACAAACCGTCGCACAATCCAAACCACACATGGGGCAATTACCTTTTACATGTAAGTCTGAACAGTTGTTTCTGGTTGTATTTGTTCATTATAACATTATTTTGACAGCTAGCTGACCACCAAAGTCATACTATTAAAAGCTAGAGACAACGCTGAGTTTATAATCATTCAGCTCTCAACTCAAAGTTAAAGGGGTGTTTATTCGATCTTAGTGATGTTACGACACGACCTGCCTCTAATGCAACAAACCAAAATATATCGCTACTATAGCCGTCTAGAGGTTTTAATTTTGTAGTTATTGGTCGTAACAACACAACTTTTCCTACATGGTGCGAAATAACATGGGAGTCAGTCCTAATCAAGATGCAGGGATACAAGGGTGTGTGTGTGTGTGTGTAGGTGTGTGTGTGTGTGTGTGTCAGCTAACAGCTACCCAGAAAGAGGTCACTCACCAGCATTTTTCCCCAACCTCACTCTGGGCCCGGCGACGTGCAGCACAGATGTCCTGCATTCTCAGTTCAGCCCAAGCATACAGTTTTCGTTCAAGTTTTCTTTTTTTCTTTTTTTCTCTTTTTTTCTTTTATGTTGAATCCACGGTGATAATCACAGTCCCAAAACAAAAATAAATCATTAGCTAACACAAGGAGGATACACGATTTGAGGTGAGAGCTTTAATCCATGTGTGTACACACAGGCAGCGTTTTCCTTTTTGAGTCTAAAACCCCACCTCAAACACGCGGCAACCTCATCATTCACAGGTGAGTGACGGCATCTGGGCTCTTACTTTTCGTGTTAGTCAGTAGATAAGGGATAGTTCACCCAAAAATGAAAATTTGATGTTTATCTGCTTACCAAGATGTAGGTGACTTTGTTTCTTCAGTAGAACAAAAATTATGATTTTTAACTCCAACCGTTGCAGTCTGTCAGCCGTATAATGCATGTCAATGGGAACTCCATCTATAAGAGTCAAAAAAACATGCACAGACAAATCCAAATTAAACCCTGCGGCTCGTGGTGACACATTGACAAGACACGAAACAATTGGTTTGTTCGAGAAACTGAACAGTATTTATATAATTTTTTTTACCTCTTATACACCACTATGTCCAACTGCCTTGAGCATCCGGTGTGTGAGGTCTGAAAACGTGCTCTGGTGCCGGAAATGATCTCTCGTGTATATACGTCAATGAGTGTGTGAGATCACTTCCGGCATCAGAGTGCATTCAGACCTCACACATCGGATGCTCAAGGCAGTTCACTGTAGAGAATGCTGCTTACATCTAGGCTACACAGGGATAGTAACAGTGAAGACAATTAATTTAATTAATTAAGTTGTGTAAACACAACTTTTGTGTCTTTATCAGCTTTTCTGCATATACTGTCCCTGCTAATCATCACACATGCACTTAATACTTGCTCCGTTAATGTAAATCCGTTTTAATGAATGAAATTAATGTCTTGCTCTAACTGTTGCTCTGCTTTTTGTCAACACGCGCTTGCACCACCTGCTGGTGAGGTCAACTAACAGCAGATAGAGATTATGCTCTGTAATACTAAACCACTGAATTTGTGGAGGTGAAATAAAATGGACCGAAAATTGCCTGCTGAATGTTATACGTTGTATTTTTAAACAGAATGAATATTTTGGAAGTGAAATCTGAAAGGTGAAGGTGGATTATTGCATTTTTATCAATGAAAATGTTTGTGAACTGTTTTGAATTGAAATATTCACAGCTTAAATATACAACCACGTTGAATTTCAGCCCATAAAAATGCTAGCCCTAAAAATACAATGCATTAAAATACAAGCATGGTTAATGCTGTGCATATTTTTTTTCAAGTAGTGCAATTCAAGATGCTTTTTGATTAAAAAACATGGCATTATTTTACTTTCATATACTGTGAGCTTTGTTGATTCGTGAATTGATTGTGATGCTTTCTTTTTTGTTACTTGTTACTTATTTGCCACTTTGGTTAAAAGCATCTGCTAAAAGTAAATGTAATATTATTTCTTGGTTGCTGAATGAGTAAAAATATTTAATAGAAATAACTGATATCTGTTATAGTTCTTCAGGTTTTGGTCCACAGGTGAGCCAAATGACTTAGAGGACTGTGTTGAGTGGAAGTCTGTTTTTTCTTCTTCCGGCCTGAACAGCTGGAATGATCTTCCATGTTCAATGAGAAAAAAAGTGATTTGTGAGGAATAGGGTTCATCTTTGTTATGCTATTACTTCTGTTATCTTATGGAATCATTCTTATTGTGGTCATAAAACTTTTAATTGAGTTTCCCACTTTTTAAAACGATCCACTACTTTCATTTTATTGAAACTGCTTTCATGATATCAATTTTATTTCTTTTTTTTTAATAATATATAAGTCGATATTCAGATGAAAGGAAATGTAAAATCTTCATTACATTTACATTTATGCATTTGGCAGACGCTTTTATCCAAAGCGACTTACATTGCATTATACTATACATTTGTATTGGAGTATGTGCAATCCCTGGGATCGAACCCATGACCTTGGCATTGCTAGTGCCATGCTCTAACCACTGAGCTCATTATTTTCTTATTGCTGTAATAAACTCACAGCAAAAAAAAAAAAAAAAAAAAAAAACCTTACCCAGCTATAATTTCATGTTCTGGGAATGTTTTCAGCAGCAAGTTATATTTTTGTTCCCAGAATTTTCTACTAAAATGTAGGATAACATGCTCTAAAAACATTCTAAATATGTTTAGCGATAACATTGCTAGAACATTATCTCCTAACATTCTTTTAAAGTTTTTAGCAGGAAGCTTCCCATTTGGGTACTGGATGTGGACTCGCATTGCTCAGACATCAAAGTTTGGTTGAAAATGAAAACCTATCCTTTGTTGATGTCAAGCTCCAGCGTCATTAAACAATTCCAAAAACAGCATTACCAGCTTCACTTATTATAAACCAGATTGATTTTATTTCTGTCATATTTCATAGTTCTTATTGAGATTAACAGAGGTTTAGATGTTGAGGTTTTATTGAAAATAATAGTTAGTTTAGTTGTCAGTTTGATGCTCGACTTTTCGGTGTTAGCTTTTCATTCAAACTGTGTTTGTTATGGCAAGAACAGCAAGAGAAATATGATCTGATGATGGCTACTTGTTAATGGTTAAGATATAATCATCATGTAATTTATGTTATAAATTTTATATTTTTGATTGTAACCATGTGTTTTTACAGCATGAGATCCATTGTTTTAATCAGATAATCTGTAGAATTTTAAAAACACATTGTAAACAAATTATTTGGAACAAATGAACCACTTAGACCAGTGGTCTCAAACTCAATTCCTGGAGGACCCCATCTCTGCAGAGTTTAGCTCCAACCAGCTCCAACTCACACCTGTTTGGAAGTTGTTTGAATAGGGTTGGAGCCAAACTGAGTTTGAGAACACTAATTTAGACACAGACAAACACAGACATCGAGAATTAACATTTTAATCTCAACAATGGTGACATGCTTCATGCCGCAATGGATTGGGAGCCATGGATGAGTTTTGTATGATGAACCCAGAATGCATTACCAGTGTCTTAATGACAAAGAAGTTTAAATCAGATTTTGGTTCGAAGGCGAGCCGAATGACTATCGTAGTGGAGACGAGGACTGCATTGAACTGAATCCTACAAAGTGCAGAAGTCTCATATGAGAAGGGATTTGTGAGAAAAAGTAGTTCATTTACACATTTGCCTTTTGTGACAGCATGCCCCAATGCAGAGGTGTAAAGTCCAGGGGTCAGAAAGTAAAAGTCCTGCCATATTTTTTATTCCACCCACTGAAGCAGTGTTAAAGTTAATGAGATAATTAAGTGATAAATTGAGTGATGATTGACCATTATTGAAGACACCTGATGATAACAAGCAGAATCACCAAAGGAGAAAATCACAATTTTTAAGCCACCATCATGGAGATGAGTGTTTGCTTTAGTTGAGCTCTTTAGTTGAGCTCTGGATGATGGAGTTTCAAATTCCACATATAATTTATTCCTGTGTTTTGTTATGGTCTAAGTTAAACTAAGTACAAATTTAACAGAAAAGCACATTTTGTACTTAGTTACAATGAATCGTCTAACAGTTTAAATTTAAATTTGTGACTGTGAGAAGTGCAGTGTCCTTATGTAATGTGGAAGGAGCACAGGCTATTTTGATTACTACTCTGGTCCAACGGTGTAGAATTACAACATGGACTTAACAATCTCTAAATCAAATTTGATTAATGTTTTCCAAAAAAAACTAAATATGTATGTGTTCTAGACATTATAATAAACACAAAAAAATATGTAAGGAATTTTACTTACTTGAATCTTGACAAATCCAGTCATTTAAAAAAAGAAAAGCTCAACACGAAGTTTGCAGGTAGAGTGAGTTCATGGCCAGATGACCGGACCTATAAACACTTCTTCTATCCAATAGCATTGTGAGGACAAACAATAAAACCCATTAACAATGTAAATGTGGCCTTGAGAAAAAAAAGGAAAAAAAAAACATTTGTAAGACTTTTTTAAAAAATTGTTGAAAGTGGGCTTTACAGGGTTAACTTTAACACTGCTTCAGTGGCTGGAATAAAAAATTTGGCAGGACTTTTGCTTTCTGATCCCTGGATTTCCACCTCTGGAAAGTCCCTATTGAAATCACTTCCTGAATAAATTTAGCACTATATAAATGTAACTATTAAAATAAGTCATCATTATAGGAACCACAGCTCATCTGTCAAGACGTACTGCACGCCCCAAGAAGAAATAATGGAATTAGAGGAGTATTATGAAAATGCTAAACACAGAAATGTTATGAATACAACTGGACCTCAAAGACGCTGCCTGGATGAAGGAAGATCTCAAAATCGCAGTAAGCAGAGTGTTTAATTTGAAGTAGAGTAGACATCAAGAAGGTGTCAGGAAATGACAACTGTTAGATTTAAGTCATTGTTTTCTAAGAACAATATGTCAATATTTATGCTTTTATATGAAATGTATAATCAGAATTCATTTATCTTCTTGTGGGCATATTTTAAAGTAGTAATTTGCAATGTTTCCTATTATAAAACAAAATACTCTTAAAAAGCTAATTAAAGAGGTTGGATTGAAACTTCATTTCTGACAATATGGACAATATTCATTATTTGTGTTTACTCTCTGTTTGTCAGAAGGAAGTCGATGTTTGGTGCTGACCACAGTCTGTCTCGGGATCCTTTGTCTTCTTTTTATTGCTGCCATTATATATCAGCACTTTATGTGCACTTCTAAACGAGGTTAGTTTTTGTGTATTTATTTTTCCTTTTTTCATCTTTTATGTATATAGTTTTATAATGTTTGTTTCTGTAAGGATATCTGTGGGGTCCAGATGGTTTGTTCATATCCGGTGAGTTGAAGAGCTGGTCTGACAGCAGGCAGTACTGCAGGGATCGAGAAGCTGATCTGGTCATTATCGACACTGAAGAGAAGCAGGTGAGTTTGTGACTCCATGGCCGCAGGAATTAGTGATGCAACACCCCCTTCCGACAGCTGTTTCAATACATTGGAATTTAAGATGACATGACTTAAAATAAAGGGTTTTTGGTAACGCTTTAGATTACAGCCCGGAAAGTACTGCGTAATTACAACGAATTTACAGCGTAACTTTCGATAATTATAGTGTACTTATACAGTAAGTACGTGTAAGTTCAGGGGAACAATATGTAATATGTAAAGGAATAAAGGGGTAACAACAAATTATTTATACTGTAAGTATTTTAGAACTAAGGGGTACTTACACACTGTTAGAAAAAAAAGTACAAAATTGTACCTTTAGGGGTACAATGGTACAAAGGTACAAATTTGTACCCTTGCGATTTGTACCTTTGGAGACAATTTTGTACTCTCTCAGAAAATAAAGTACATAATTGTACCTTCAGGGGTACAATGGCTTGTCACTGGGGCTGTACCCTCAAAGGTACAAATTTGTACCCTTGTGATTTGTACCTTAAGAGACCAGTTTTGTACCTTTATTTAACAGTACAAAAATTGACCCTTCAAAAAGGGGACAAAATTGGCTTTGACAGCGTACAATCGTTGACTATAATGAGATATATATATATTTTACACACACCAGAGGTGGAAAGTCCAGGGGTCAGAAAGTAAAAGTCCTGCCATATTTTTATTCCACCCACTGAAGCATTAATGAGATAAATAAGTGATTAATTGTGTGATGATTGACCATTATTGAAGACACCTGATGATAACAAGCAGAATCACCAAAGGAGAAAATCACAATTTTTAAGTTACCATCGTCGAGGTCAGGGTTTGCTTTAGTTGAGCTCTTGACCCTTGACTTTTTAATATTAGATTTAGTTTGGGCAGTTTTAGCTGCATTAAATCCAACCAGACAAGCAATGTTTAAATATGGTCAGGTGGTGTTGGTTATGTTTTCTCATAATCATTATCTGATCTCAATCACTGAACTCATTAAGAGCCCAATCTCTGAGTTAGATTTACATTATTGATTACAGCAGCACTGTGATTCTACAGCACAAGATCAACTTTATCAATACAATCTGAAAGATTTCTTAAAAGTTGTTCTAATCAAAAGAAAAAGACTTCTTTTAGACACACACAGACATCAAGAATCAGCCTGTGAATCTCAACGACGGTGACAAGCAACATATTCTGATAAACAGATCAACTCTGAACATTAGAAAACAAGCTACTAAAAAGTCACAGAAAAACAGCAAAAAATAAAATAGTGAGAATAAAGAAAATTACTAAGACAATTCAGCTCATAATTTATTCATGCAGCAATGCATGATGGGAGCCGTGGATGAATTTTGATTGGTGGCTCCCAGAATGCACTGCAACATGCTTTTTGACAGTCACCACTGTTGAGATTCACAGACTGATTCTTGATGTCTGTGTCTCTAAATGAAAGTTGTTTTTGATTTAGAACAACTTTTGATAAAACCTTTGGATTATTTTGAAAAACTGGGTCTTCCGCTGTAGAATTACAGTGCTGTAATAATCAATAATGTAAATCTAACTCAGAGATTGGGCTCTAAATGAGTTCAGTGATTCAGATCAGATGATGATTATGAGAAAACATAACCAACAACACCTGATCATATTTAAACATTGCTTGTCTGGTTGGATTTAATGCAGCTAAAACTGCCCAAACTAAATCTAATTTTGAAAAGTCAAGGGTCAAGAGCTCAACTAAAACAAACCCTGACCTCGATGATGGTAACTTAAAAATTGTGATTTTCTCCTTTGGTGATTCTGCTTGTTATCATCAGGTGTCTTCAATAATGCTCAATCATCACACAATTAATCACTTATTTATCTCATTAATGCTTCAGTGGGTGGAATAAAAATATGGCAGGACTTTTACTTTCTGACCCCTGGACTTTCCACCTCTGACACACACACACACACGCTGAATTAAAATCTGAATTTATTAAATCCTTTTCATTTTCACATTTTACAACATTCCATATGAGTCCATCTTGCCGGGTGTTAAAAAGTAACACTGAAGCAGTGTTAAAGTTAATGAGATAATTGATTGATGATTGAGTGATGATTGACAATTAGTGGTGACACCTGATGATAATAAGCAGAATCACTGAAGAAACGAGAAAAAAGGTGTTAATTAATGTTTTATGAATGTTTCATTTTAAGTCACCATGAAAGAGGTCAGCGTTTGCTTTAGTTGGGCTCTTGACTCTTTACTTTTTATTATTAATTTTTTTCTGGTTGCTCCAACTTTGTGTTTGTAAAGCACATTTGTTATGGTCAGAAAAAATATGAGCTGGTCACAATATAATTTGGTGATGATATAATTGTCAATCTCTAACTGTGTGTTTGATGTGTAGCTTTAGTATTAATGATTGTAGTCCTATGAGTTTACAGCTTGAGATCCAACAACAGTATGACATTACCTTTTTTTTTAGAGAATAATACATTAAGCACTGAAGCTTCAGTGGTTAAACACACACAGACATCAAGAATCAGCATTTGATTCTCAAGAACGGTGACGATAAATAAATACAAAATACTAACAAAAAGATCGACTCTGAACATCACAAAACAAGCTACTGTCACAACAAAAAAATAAAGCAAACATGAACAATCTACGAAAATTACAGGACAATTCAGCTGCATAATTTATTCATGCAGCAATGCATGATGGGAGCCATGGATGAGTTTTGATTGGTGGCTCCCATCATGCACTGCAGCATGAAGCACTTTGTTTGATTGTCACCATTGTTGAGGGTCATATGCTGATTCTTCATGTCTGTGTGTATTTCAAAAAATCATTCAGATTAAGAGGCTTTGCTGGATTTCAAACAGTAACAGATTTACTATAAAGAAATAATGTAACATCTATATCCTCAGGTAATATTGGATGTCACCAATGAATCTGGCGATTTCACAATGAGAAAACACAACCATTATTACTGTGCTTCCCAAATCATTGTAAACCTAAATTGATTAACTTTGGCTCACAGCTCTTTTTAGAAACTCAGCTCAGATCATAGTTTCTCTGGCTATTACAAATGTGCTCTTCAAACACAAAGTTGGAGCAGCCAGAGATAAATTAATGTTAACAAATAGAGTCAAGAGCCCAACTAAAGGAAATGCTTTTCACCATCATGGTGACTTCAAACTAAACTCATTAAAACATTAACATCTAAACATCTGTTAATTCTCAATAAGAACTTTTGTTGATGTATGACAGAAATCAAATCAAACTGGTTAATAATAAGTGTAATAATGTTTAATGGCTGGAAGTCAGTTGTAGTTGTTGTGTCTCTCTCTTTTTCTCTTGTTGTTTCTTCAATGATTCTGCTTATTATCATCAGGTGTCTCCACTAATTGTCAATCATCACTCAATCATCAATCAATTATCTCATTAACTTTAACACTGCTTCAGAGTTACTTTTTAACACCCGGCAAGATGGACTCATATGGAATGTTTAAAAATGTGTTTAAAATGAAATGTTGTAAAATGTGAAAATGAAAAGGATTTAATAAATTCTGATTTTAATTCAGCGTGTGTAATATATATATATATATATATATATATATATATCACATTAGTCAACGATTGTACGCTGTCAAAGCCAATTTTGTACCCTTTTGAAGGGTCAATTTTTGTACTGTTAAATAAAGGTACAAAATTGTCTCCAAAGGTACAAAACTGGTCTCTTAAGGTACAAATCACAAGGGTACAAATTTGTACCTTTGTACCATTGTACCCCTAAAGGTACAATTTTGTACTTTTTTTTCTGACAGTGTACCTCATAAAAACGTTCCTGTAACATCAAGAAAACTAAACGTTTTTAATGTTCCCAGAACCAACACTGAATATTTAGAGAACGTTCTTAAAACAGAATTCTGTTAGCTGGGTTAAGCCTGGTTTTGAGCCCGATTTGCACCCCTGAATGATCGGGGACGTGACCTGATTCAAGGCTCGCTCATGACTCCTCGGGAAGCTTTCTCACTCCTCGTTCCTCTCCTCCTCGCGGTGCAATTAGAGAATTGAGATGTCCTTCAAGATGGCTGAGCTCGATCGGTTTCCGGGTCATAGGATGGAGGACAGAGGAGCGAGGAAACGAGGAGGGATATTGAGAAGCACCCCAGGTTATGCTAAAGTCCAGGGGTTAGAAAATAAAAGTCCTGCCATATTTTTTATTCCACCCACTGAAGCAGTGTTAAACTTAATGAGATAATTAAGTGATTAATTGAGTGATGATTGACCATTATTGAAGACACCTGATGATAACAAGCAGAATCACCAAAGGAGAAAATCAAAAATGTAAGCCACCATCATGGAGATCGGTGTTTGCTTTAGTTGGGCTCTTGACCCTGTACTTTTTAATATCAGATTTTTTGGGCTTGTGTAATTTTAATTATAACAGCCAAACAAGCAAAGTTAAAAGATGATCAGGTTAAGTTGGTTATGTTTTAATATGAATATTGTTTGACCTGAATCACTGAACTCATTTAGAGCCCAATCTCTGAGTTAGATTTACATTATTGATTACAGCAGCACTGTGATTCTACAGCAGAAGATCAGCTTTTTCAATATAATCTGAAGTATTTCACTAATGTTGTTCTAATCAAAACAAATTTTCTTTGTGCCTTTTATGGTTCACACAGACATCAAGAATCAGCCCGTGAATCTCAACAGTGGTGAGAATAATAAAGCATGTTGCAGTGCATTCTGGGAGCCACCAATCAAAATTCATCCATGGCTCCCATCATGCATTGCTGCATGAATAAATTATGAGCTTAATTGTCACTACTTTTATTTTATTTTCTGTTTTGTGACTTTTTAGTAGCTTGTTTTCTAATGTTCAGAGTTGATCTGTTTATCAGAATATGTTGCCTGTCTCCATTGCTGAGATTCACAGGCTGATTCTTGATGTCCGTGTCTCTAAGCAAACAACTTTTTTATTTTGGATCAGAACACCTTTTGTGAAATCCTTTGTATTATATTGAAAACGCTGATCTTCTGCTGTAGAATCACAGAGCTGCTGTAATCAATAATGCAAATCTAACCCAAAGATTAGATGAGTTCAATGATTTGGGTCAGTCGTGGCCTAAGGATAGAGAGTCGGACTTGTAACCCAAAGGTCATGGGTTCGAGTCTCAGGTCCGGCAGGGATTGTCGGTGAGGCGAGTGAATGTCCAGTGCTCTCCCCACCCTCAATACCATGACTGAGGTGAGACCCTTGAGCAAGGCACCGTACCCCCAACTGCTCCCCAGGCGCCGCAGCAATGGCTGCCCACTGCTCCGGGTGTGTGTTCACGGTGTGTGTGTTCACTTGGATGGGTTAAATGCAGAGCGCAAATTCCGAGTATGGGTCACCATACTTGGCCACATGTCACTTCACTTATCACTTAACTGCCTTGAGCATCCGGTGTGTGAGGTCTGAATGCACTCTGACGCCGGAAGTGATGTCTCGCACTCATTGACCATACATGCGAGAGATCACTTCATACTTGCATTACTCTTTCTGAAGTGAAGCAGATGAATCACATGTCACTTCACTTTCACAAATAATGACTATATGAAAATATAACCAACATCACCTGATGATCAACTCAATTACAACAGCCCAAACAAAATCTAATATTAAAAAGTCAAGGGTCAAGAGCTCAAATAAAGCAAACACTCATCTCCACGATGGTGGCTTAAAAATTTTGATTTTTCTCCTTTGGTGATTCTGCTTGTTATCATCAAGTGTCTTCAATAATGGACCTCTGCTCGTGAATACTCTCAGTCTCATCATAAACTGATAAATATATTTTTGAGTAGTTTATAAGGTTTGATTCTTTAATGTAATCTACCTGAATAAACCATGTAAAATCTCCTAAATTATTTAGTCTATGACAATTAATTTTTAATTCGACTAATTTTTTATTAATTTGACTAATTTTTAGTCAAATGTGTTTTTTTATTTTATGTTGACTCTCAAAAGAGTAATTTAGAGTCAATTGAAATTATATTATATTTATATTTGACTTTGTTGTAGTTAAAGGACTGTATTCTGTTAGCACAGCACAAGTAGGAACTTGTTAATGCACTGACAATAGCAAAGTTATTGCCCATTGAACAAAACAACATGCTTCATATTATTGGTACATGCAGTTATTCACAGCCTAACCATAAGCTCTGCTTTGGTTGGTAACAAAACTCTTTCAAATGTCAAACATAACTGAACATTAAACATTAACAAATATTTCCATTCACTCAAAAACACATAAAATAACACTTAATTTCAATATTCATTCTCCATTTCTAGCCATATGCAAAATCGCATCTAAAACCGCATAATTGGATTCTCTTAAAATGAATGGGTAGCCTTCTTTCCTTCATTTTATTAGCTTAATCGTTTTCTCAATTCAAGCCTCAAAACTGCTTAAGTTTCCTTTAAAAAAGGAAAATATATCTCTTGGTTTTATTAGTGAAATGTTCTCAATATTTTCGATACAACACTGAACCACATTTGTATTAATAAAATATACACACTATTTTTAATTATCACCTTAAGACCGAAGATTAATTTTTTACAGTGTTGAGGACCAGCATATCTCAGAACTCATTTGACAATGCATTTTCAGACATCGGTGAAATAAAGAGGTCTTGAATAAAGCATTCATCAGCATTAGGGCCATTCACACAGAACGTGTTTTCCATTTCACTGTGCTATTTTTCCATAGTTTTTCTATGTAAACATGCTAGACGGACGTGTTCAATCATTGCGCTCACAATCGTGCCTTTTGCAGCGTTTTGCGCATGACACATCTCCTAAAAAGCACGTCTTGAGACCTTGCGTTTTTTTCACATCTTAAGTTTTTGCTTTCTGTGTAAACTCCAGAGCACCAAACTACATTTGAGTATCATAAGGTGGTACCATGCAATATCAAGCCCTGCCCCCCAGCATTCATTATATAGATTCCTGTCTTTTAATTTCTTCATGTATTAGCAGCTCTATGTTAATATGATCTTATTCTAGCTGTTATCATGCATCTCAATTGTTAGTCTGAAGGTGAAAATCACAGTAAATTTCAGTAATTAGAGTGTCCCAGATTGCTCTGATTCACCCTATTACTCTGATATTTTGTGTCTGTGAAATTTAACTGCTTTTGAACTGCTTCCTGTTTTAATAAAATGGTCAATTTATATTATTAACACAAAATTTTGTTTTATTTCGTATTTCATTCTTGTGTATCTGCTTTATTGTGCTATGGAGAGATTCCCTCCAGTCCAGCAGGGCGCAGCAGAGAGCAGGTTTATCAGACTGAGGAACAGAATCATTAGATTCAGGGCACTTCCTGCTATTTCCTGCATAGACATAATAAAATACATACCATGCCCCATTGCCCGCTGGATCGCACGTCAATGGTGCCGCCATATTGTGCGGGGCAACATGCCATAACTCTCATAAGTGGACTGAAGAATAGATGCCTGACTATTTTGAGGTTTTACAAACCGTCGCACAATCCAAACCACACATGGGGGAATTACCTTTCACATGTAAGTCTGAACAGTTGTTTCTGGTTGTATTTGTTCATTGTAACATTATTTTGACAGCTAGCTGACCACCAAAGTCATACTATTAAAAGCTAGAGACAACGCTGAGTTTATAATCATTCAGATCTCAACTCAAAGTTAAAGGGGTGTTTATTCGATCTTAGTGATGTTATGAAACGACCTGCCTCTAATGCAACAAACCAAAATATATCGCTACTATAGCCGTCTAATTTTGTAGTTATCGGTCGAAACAACACAACTTTTCCTACATGGTACGAAATAACGTGGGAATCAGTCCTAACCAAGATGCAGGGATGCAAGGGTGTGCGTGTGTCAGCTAACAGCTACCCAGAAAGAGGTCACTCACTTTCATTTTTCCCCAACCTCACTCTGGGCCCAGCGACGTGCAGCACAGATGTCCCGCATTCTCAGTCCAGCCCAAGCATACAGTTTTTGTTCAAGTTCTTTTTTTCTCTTTTTTTCTTTTATGTTGAAACCACTGTGATAATACACTGTTAGACCTTGCCGGGGTTTTTTACAGTAAAATACTGGCAACACTGTTGCCAGTAATTTACTATTGATTGTACAGTTATTTACTGTACACTACAGTATGTTACTGTAAAGATACCATGCACTAAATTAAAACTCGTGTTACCTCATTTCATTTGCAGAAACCAACTGCCTGAAATTATCAGACTGTAATTTAAATTTACAAACTAATTTTTATTATATGCTAATAATATGAGCATATTATTACTATGAACTTATTTCTTAAGAGTTCAATAAAAAGATTTTCACTGCACCAGCAACTACACAGTCACCATCTGTTAAATAAAACAACATGCAGCATATCACCAATGTCACTTGATCTTCTCCTGAACTTAAGCACAGGCTCTACTCTTCAGCACAATGGTGACCCACAAAACTAAATGTTGCAGTAAACTACTGGCAACAGTAGTTTAACTTACAGTTTGTAACTGTTAAAATACATTTTATGGGTGTGTCTTTTTATCTTACACCTTTAACCCTTTCAACCCCACAGGAACATCCTCTAGTGTCCACACTACAGAGTAAAAGTAACGTTGATGCTGTGTTGCAGTGAGATAATTAAGCTAATATTTAAGTGATGATTGAGCACTAATGATGAACACCTGCTGTTAACAAGCAGAACCACTAAAATGAGGAACAAGAATGGAAAAACTACGAGCAGAACTACAACTGTCTTCCAGGAATTACACATTATTACACTTATTACTGACCAGTTTAACTTTATTTCTACAGAAGATCATATTGAGAATTAACAGAAGTTTAGATGTTGATGTTTTGTTGAAAATGTTTGGTTTGATGTTACCATTGAGGAGAACAGTGTTTGCTTTAATTGAGCTCTTTACCCATGTCTTTTTATACACCAGTTTTGTTTTGTTTTTTTGGCTGCTTAAACTCTTTTTGCAAGTCACATTTGATGTGGCAGAAGCAAATGTGGAGAAAGAAAAAAAAAATTATTGAGTGCTGATAGTTGTGTGTTGGTGAAGACATAACCATCACATAGTTTCTTGATTGACTGAATTCATGCTGTGTTTTATCCATTGTTACATTATTAACAGATTAATATTTTATAGTATCACCACCGCGAAACTACAGCAAGAGTTCCAACAACAATCAGCTAAAAAATCAGCACATCAGTCTCAACAATGGTGGCAATAAAGCTGCATAATTTATTCATGCTGCATTGCATGCTGGGAGTTTTGTACTATACTGGCATCCAGCATGCATTGCAACATTAAACTTTTGGATGTCACCATTGTAGAGATTCATATTCTGATTGTTGATGTCTCTGCTGTGCAAGTTATGCAGGAGCTCAACATGTTTTATGCATTATAAGACTTATATATTCGTCTAAATAACTGAGTACTGAAATGTTGCTGTTTTTTACACTGTTCAATCACAGATATAGTACAATCAAAGATGAAATACCCATTAAATCAAAAAAGAATCACAAAAAGATACCAGCAAATTAAACAAGTCCAAGATGATTACAGCATCATCACAACAGCCAAAAAACCTGATCAACTTTCTTTTGGCTTTTTCCTGCCATAGCAAATGTGTTTTATAAACACTCAGTTACAGCAGCCAGAGAAAGCTAATGTAAAAGAATCCAGAGCACAACTAAAGCAAACTTCAATAAATTGTTATTTTCAGTAAAACATCAACATCCATATCTGTTAATTCTCAACAAGAACTTCTGTACATGTATGAAAGAAATAATGTCAAACTGGTTTGTAAACTGGTTTCACACTCAGTGTGGCTGAAGTCATTTGTACTTCTTGTGTTTCTGCTCGACTCATTTTTCTGGTCTTGTTTCTCTGTGCTTCAGTGATTCTGCTTATCAGATGTTCATCAGTGTCTGAATTCACTCGCTTCTATTCATTCACTCTGTCAAGTGGACTATATTAGTGAACTAATGTAGGGAATAGTGAATGAGGATATAGGGTGTGATTTGGAACACAGCCTCTGAGTGTCGACTTTGAGCGATGTTAACTCACAGTATATTCCTGTAGTCTATTTTCTCGAAAATGAGAAATATTATCCAGAATGCATTGTTTTCTACAGTATATTACTGTTTTAATGCAAAATGGTTTGTTACTGTCAGAATTTGGCGGTTTTTCTACAGCAAGGTCTAACAGTGCACCTCAAACACGCGGCAACCTCATCATTCACAGGTGAGTGACGTCATCTGGGCTCTTACTTTTCGTGTTAGTCAGTACTATCCCTGTTTAAAGGGATAGTTCACCCAAAAATGAAAATTTGATGTTTATCTGCTTACCCCCAGGGCATCCAAGATGTAGGTGACTTTGTTTCTTCAGTAGAACACAAATGATGTTTTTTAAAGGGTTAGTTCACCCAAAAATGAAAATTCTGTCATTTATTACTTACCCTCATGTCATTCCACACCCGTAAGACCTTCGATAATCTTCAGAACACAAATTAAGATATTTTTGTTGAAATCTGATGGCTCAGTGAGGCCTTCATAGCCAGCAATGACATTTCCTCTCTCAAGATCCATAAAGGTACTAAAAACATATTTGAATCGGTTCATGTGAGTTCAGTGGTTCAATATTAATATTATAAAGTGACAAGAATATTTTTGGTGCGCTAAAAAAAACTAAATAACGACTTATATAGCGATGGCCGATTTCAAAACACTGCTTCAGGAAGCATCGGAGCGTTATGAATCAGTGTATCGAATCATGATTCAGATCGCGTGTCAAACTGCCAACGGCTGAAATCACGTGACTTTGGCGCTCCGAACAGCTGATTCGATACACTGAAGAATTTCTCTTTGAAGAAAATTGTTGAAAACCAACGTAAACCCACAGCATTTTGTTTGGAGCAATGGATGCAGTGCTGCGTTGTTGTAGAAACATACTGTGTGATGATAATGCACTTCCTATTGGGAATTATTTATTTATTTATTTATTTATTGTTGCTTGAAAGAATACATAAAAATGCCAGACAAGCCTCAATAAGACAAAGAATTCCAAGGAGTCCAAATAGCAGCAAACAAAGAATAACATTCTTTTAACATTCTTTTAACGTTTTTAGGAGGAAGCTTCCCATTTGGGTACTGGATGTGGACTCGCATTGCTCAGACATCAAAGTTTGGTTGAAAATGAAAACCTATCCTTTGTTGATGTCAAGCTCCAGCGTTATTAAACAATTCCAAAAACAGCATTACCAGCTTCACTTATTATAAACCAGACTGACTTTATTTCTGTCATTTTTCATAGTTCTTATTGAGATTAACAGAGGTTTAGATGTTGAGGTTTTATTGAAAATAATAGGTGTCACCATTATGGTGATCAGTGTTTGCTTTAGTTGGTCAGTTTGACGCTCAACTTTTCGGTGTTACATTTTCATTCAAACGGTGTTTGTTATGGCAAGAACAGCAAGAGAAATATGTTATTGATTATAACCATGTGTTTTTACAGCATGAGATCCAGCGTTTTAATCAGATAATATGTAGAATTTAAAAAATGCATTGTACACAGATTATTTGGAACAAATGAACCATTTAGACCAGTGGTCTCAAACTCAATTCCTGGAGGACCACAAGTTCTGCAGAGTTTAGCTCCAACCAGCTCCAACTCACATCTGTTTGGAATTTTCTAGTAATCCTGAAGACCTTGATTAGCTGGATTAGGTGTGTTTGATTAAGGTTGGAGCAAAACTGTGCAGAGCTGTGGTCCTCCAGGAACTGAGTTTGAGAACACTGACTTAGACACAGACAAACACAGACAAACACAGACATCGAGAATCAACATATGTATCTCAACAATGCTGACATGCTTTATGCCGCAATGGATTGGGAGCCATGGATAAGTTTGTATGATGAACCCAGAATGCATTACCAGTGTCTTAATGACAAAGAAGTTTAAATCAGATTTTGGCTCGAAGGCGAGCCGAATAACAATCGTAATGGAGACGAGGACTGCATTGAACTGAATCCTACAAAGTACAGAAGTCTCATATGAGAAGGGATTTGTGAGAAATTCATCTTATTGTGATCACATACTTCATCTCTTAAACTATCACACATTTTACTCTAGTGAATATTCCTCTTACCTTGAAAAAAACATAGTTAATTTACACATTTTCCTTTTGTGACAACATGCCCCAATGGCAGGGTTTGTGCATCTCTAAGAGATGACAAGCACCTCATGTGCACCTCATCTATCAGATAAGAGAACCTCAGTTAAAGCTGAATGTCAGAAATTGTCCTAATGTTCGTACACTAGAGGGAGCTAAAACACAGTGTACAGTATACTTGTGGACTTGAAAGAATTGGACTACTAGCTTAATAAATATGTTTATCTCTGAAAGGTTTTAAGTATCTGGAGAGTGTCACTTGAAGCAGTATGAAATATTTAAGAGAAAAGCTGTAACAAAGGCACACATCCACCATTTTTCTAATTCCCATTTCCATTGTGTAGAAGTGAACATATTTAAAAATGAAGACAACTCCTTGAATCAGAAGACACTGTGTTGGAAAACAGGTTCAATGACTATATCTGTTATCAAATGCCAGAAGAAACAGAGATGTTATGAGTGACTTTTTCTGATCTGGAGAGAATGTATCATCTGAGCTTACTTCTACCTATCTTAGTCAGCTCAGAGTTAAAGGTAAATCATTTCAATATTTCAATGGTGCAGCTTAAAAACACTATTCGTTATCTTTCTGTTAATTGTCATGAATACAAAGGTCCGGTAAGGCTGTTTAGGTGATTCATTTGAGTGGTCACAAACTCTTGTTAGGTTTTTACCTTCCAAAATGGGGTTTTAGCTCACTACATGTGGTTGAATGTACAAGATGATTATACGGTGATAGAGTTTGGGTCTGAAGAGAGTTTCAGGAAGTGTATTCACATTGAAGGACAGTGTCAAATTATATCACTTCCTGTGTAAATTTAGCACTATATTAAATGACCTAATAAGAGTAGGCATCATTATAAGAACCACAGCTCATCTGGGAAGACGTACCGCAAGACACAAGAACAAATAATGGAATTAGAGGACTATTATGATAGTAAACGCAGAAATAATAAGAATACAGCTGGACCTGACAGACACAGCCAGAGCGAAGGAAGAGCTCAAAATAACAGTAAGCAGAAAGTCTGATTTGAAGCTTTTATATGAAATATATTAACCAATAATAAGAATTATTTTTTTCTTTTTACTTGTTTAGCATTATGTTCTTGTTTGCATATTTTACAATAGTAATTCTAGGCGTTTGTCGTTATAAAACAAAATAATTTACTTACAAAGCTTGATTTGAAACTATTTCTGACAATATGGAGTGTATTCATTAATTTTGTGTTTTCATCTTGTTTCTCAGAAAGAAGTCGATGTCTGGTGCTGATCACAGTCTGTCTCGGGATCCTTTGTCTTCTTCTGATTGCTACCATTATATATCAGCACTTTCAGGGTGCTTCTAAACAAGGTTAGTGTTTGTGTACATCATTTCTTTTTCCTAGATTTTTTTTTTTCTTATTTTATGTATACAGTTTTAAAAAGTTGTGTTTCTATTAGGATATCTGTGGGGTCCAGATGGTTTGTTCATATCCGGTGAGTTGCAGAGCTGGTCTGACAGCAGGCAGTACTGCAGGGATCGAGGAGCTGATCTGGTCATTATCAACACTGAAGAGAAGCAGGTGAGTTTGTGTGAGAGTCTGTTCATGCAGAGCTTCCCAACCATGTTCCTGGAGCTCCCACAACACTGAACATTTTCCATGTGTAATTAAACAAACACTCCTGATTCAGGTCATTAGCTAATTAGTAGCGAATCCAAGACCTGAAACGGTTGTTAGATTTAAAATATGCAGTGTTGGGGGGGATTCTGCTGAAATGCGGTTTGTACCACCTGTGTTCATGAATGAGAGGAATCTCACTTATTCCTGTTTTTATTCACACAGAGGCATATATCGTCATTCCTCAAAGAGGGTGTGTGGATCGGTTTGTCTGACACAGAGAATGAAGGCAACATGAAATGGGTGGATAATTCACCACTGAAACAAGGGTAAGTGCAAAAACACTCACAGAAAATCATGTGTATTTATTTGTTCTTGATTCTCGTTTTTAAAAACATCTTCCCGAAATTTTCTGAAAACAGCTTTACCACAAAACCAATCAGCAAAACCCAAAGTACACTCCCTATAAATAAATTCTGTTAAACAAAAATAATAATGTTTTTACTTTTCAGCAGTTTCGCTTCTGCTTGAGCTACTGTACTAAATATACTCTTGAAACTGTCATTGTGCAAGTGCAAGTACTGATGATTTATGAATTGCTTGTGACATTCTTTAGTTGTTATTTTCTGAAGGGATATAAACTTTGGTTGATCGTTTGTGGTTTTGAATAATTAAAAAATCTGACACATTTTATTCAGGTTTTGGCTCGAAGGTGAGCCGAATAACTATCGTGGTGGAGATGAGGACTGCATTGAACTGAATCCTACAAAACACACTCTGAACAACTGGAATGATCTCAGATGCTCTCAGATGAGAAAAGGGATTTGTGAGAAATAGGGTTTCATCATGCGTATCTTTCAATTTTATTCTGGGGCCATTTTCACAAAACATTTTATCTCCTAAATCAGCAAGTTAGGAGCTACTTTTAGCCTTAAGATGTTTTGTGAATATGGCTTCTATCACATAATTCCTTATTACAAGTCCTGTCTTTTAAGACAATATCAGTTGATTTAATTGCATGAACTGCTTTCATGTGAAAGGGTGATGCTGCACACTTTACATCTGATGTGTTCATGTCTTGCTCCATCACAAGCAGCTCTATGTCAGTATAACCTTATTCTAGCTGTTATCATATCTCATTTGTTGATCTGGTTTATTGAAGTGACAATCACAGTATAGAAGTGTAAAGTGTTTTAGATTGCCCTGATTCACCCTATTATTCAGCATGAAGATATTGAGTGCTTTGAAACTCCTTTTGAGATGATTTGCTTTCTCTTTGAATAAAAAAAACATTATTAACAATTTATCATATAATACATTTCATTTTTTCATTTTTTTTATATTTTTTTTATAACAACTGAGAGATGTCTTCAGTCCAGCAGAGCACACACTGAAGTGATCAGAGATTAATATAAACTTTAGCTCCAAAGGGGGCAGTTGTGGCCTAATGGATAGAGAGTCGGACTTGTAACCCAAAGGTCATGGGTTCGAGTCTCAGGTCCGGCAGGGATTGTTGGTGAGGGGAGTGAATATCCAGCGCTCTCCCCACCCTCAATACCACGACTGAGGTGAGACCCTTGAGCAAGGCACCGTACCCCCAACTGCTCCCCGGGCGCCGCAGCAATGGCTGCCCACTGCTCCGGGTGTGTGTTCACTGCTGTGTGTGTGCACTTGGATGGGTTAAATGCAGAGCACAAATTCCGAGTATGGGTCACCATACTTGGCCACATGTCACTTCACTTCACTTCACTTCACTTCAAAACAATAGGTTACTTGAATAACTTGATGGTGGAAGTCTTGCTGTAGTTTTACAACAGTTTTACAGTGGTGGTAAAATAGAATTTAAGGGTATAATAATATAACACACTTTTGAGGTTTAAGGATTAAACACTGTATGAGATCAGTAAATCAAGAGACTCGTCATAACAAATGTGTTTTATAAACACTCAAGTTACAGCAAACAGAGAAAACGTAATGTTAAAAAGTCAATGGTCAAGAGCCCAACGATCGCTGTAGCACCTGTTCAAGCGGCTCGTGAACCAATCATCTCTTCTTACTAGTTAATTTATAGCATCAAATACACATGAAAGAACATCAGAAAGAATGTTGTTTTAACTGCGGAAAGACATCAGCATACATCATTTTTCAGGTTTGAGTGCTTTGACTGCTTTGTTAGACATAATGGTGGATTCGGCATTATGATTGGTTAGATCACCTGTCAATCAAACTCCCTGCAACGGGTCAATTAGATTGCTATTGTTGCCTTTTGCAGCTGCCAACATGGTTTTGCATTTCACTACATGTGGTTGAATGTACAAGAAACAGTCATAATTTTTTAGAGTGCTGGTAGCACCAATATTTATATACAGTTTTATCAATTTTTATCTTCAATATCCTGTATTTGGACATGGTTCTCCACTAGTGGACTTTTATTACTTTGTAGTAAATTCTGAGTAAAATCACAATAATCCATGATAAAGACATAAATTACATTACAGATATTCACCAATATTTGTTTAAATGCACCCAAATAATATGTTAGTTAATGGAAATCCAGTCCAATCAGACTGGAAAGCCTTCACGTAAATACCTCATCAAATTAAGCTTGAATGATCCGAAAGTAATTTTGATCGGATTGAAAGGGGTGGTTTAGACCGCAATAATCTGAAGTCTTTAAAAAACACACACAGACACACGGCTGGTGCTCCTCCAGGACAGGTTTGAGAACCAGTGCTCTAGATCTCAGAATCCACACTTATTACAAACCTGTATGACTTTATTTCTTTCATACAAAACTTCTTAATAAGAATTAACAGAGCTTTAGATGTTGATGTTTTATTGAAAATAATAAAGTTTGAAGTCACCATTATGGAGGTGAGCATTTGCTTTAGTTGGTCTCTTGATTCTTGACACTTTAATGTTAAAATTTTTCTGACTGTTGGAACTGTGTGTTTTCAGCAAAAATTATAAGAAATGTTCCGTACAGATGCTTCTGAAACATTGACTTCAAGCTTTATTATTTTCAATAAAACACCAACGTCTAAACCTCAGTTATTTTTTAATGAGACGTTTTGTATGAAATAAATAAAGTCAAACTAGTTTGTAATTAGTGAAGATGCTGAACTCTAGAGAGATCTGTTAGTGTTTAATGGTCTGTTATCTGAGTTTTGTGGGTCACCATTGTGCTGGAGAGTAGAGCCTGTGCTTCAGTCAATGATGAGCTGAGAAGCATTGATGTTATGCTGCATGTTGCTTTATTTAATGGCAGTAACTGTGTAGCTGCTGATGCAGTGATATAGTAGTTACATTAGCTCATGCATGTGCTGTTGTTAGTTAGTGGTTAACTGCAAGAGATTTTCATTTTACAGAATAATAATCCAGGAAATACCTGTAAAGTGCTTTTTTGTAAAACATTTAAGAAAAATTTGAAAATAGATTAGAATACTTTACCTTAATTTTATAGATTTAGTTTGAACAGCCCTAATTTTCAAATCAAGGACATTTTGAGAACATTCTAGGAACATCAAATTTCCAAATAAAATACGGTTCCCTAAATGTTCAGAGAACGTCCTGAATGTTTTGCGAAGATCCTCCAAATAATGTCCCCCAAACCTTAAATGAACTCCACATCGTGTGCATCTTGGAACGCTCTGGGAATGTTACTAGGCAACGTCCTTAACACCAGTGGGGACGTTCTGAGAATGAGAGAGAAAGAGACCTGTTAAAGAGTTTGATGCTCTTTACTAAGATCTGCAATCGGACAAAAGTTTGTTAAAATTTACTGTCATGGTTTTCATTTGTTCAGAGCTATACGTTTGAATGAATCATGCTAATCCGTATGCTTCAAAGAAGAAAGAAATCTGTAGTGATTACATCATCTGTTAGCACTTCTTCATCATATGATTCTGTAACCCATTCGTCATGCAGAGAAAATCACTTCCTGTGTAGGTTTAGTACTGTTTTAAAAACACTACTCATATTTCTAAACAACACCCCTCATCTGTGAAGACGAATAATGGAGTTAGATAGCCTTTATCAAAATGTTAAACACAAAGACGTGACACATGTGGACCTCAAAGAGTCACAGATACAGGACAAACTCAAAAGCAAAGTGTAAGGCTTGATTTTCCTGTTAAACGAAAACTGAGATCAAGCATCCTGCAATAAAGCAATAAAATTTGCATAGAGAAGAAGATCTCAAAGAAGTAGCAATTGACAACACCTTGCCCTAACCCAAAAAGGACAATGCCTCCCCCCCCCCCACACACACACACACAAACACACCTTCCCTTCCCCCTGACGTAAGTCACTGAAAGTTTATATTCTATGTATAATGTAACTTGTATATATATTGTTTTTCCCTTTCATGTTTGGTATCATTTTAAAGGTCTCAGTGCGATTGGTAAAATGGTCTCAATTTCACAGCAGTCACTGGTATTATGAAGAAGATTGAAAACTAAGGAAAATTCTGTCCTATATTTGGGTGGTGCCTTTTGTGAAAACCCACTCCTCTCCCCCAAAACAGGTGTTGGTGTAATAAAAATTTACAATCCTTTTGTTCTGGTCCTGGTATAAAAGGTAAAGTGCAAAGCAGTGAGGGGGGATCTTCTGTAGCCAGAGGCCCCCACAGAGATGTCTGTGTGTATATGCATTTCGACTGATGTTATGCATTCACTATTTCTGAATTGGCTTCTAATTGTCTAACTGTAACGTAAATGGCATGATACATTTTTACTTGACGAATAAAATGGTAAATTCTGTATTATTCTTAATTCATTATTTCTAGTAGATCAAAGCGAAGGTATTACCTCAAATCTGTGTTCAGGATTGTTCATACGAAAGGTTTAATAGATGGAGCATGGGGCACATAAATTAAATCCATTTCGATTTCTGACTATCGCTGACTTCAATAAGTTGCAGTTTTCGTAAATATATGAAAACTATACTTTTTGTTACGAGTAAGCAGAGCGCGACCGACTTAAAGGTAGATATTTACCCTGCATCCAATGTTTAAGTTCAGAACTGACGAGTTTGTGTCCGGGAAGAGCGAAGTTGGCCAAAGTGACACTTCTAAAGCAATACCGGGACTGCAGTGAACGAAATAATTGAAACTATAAGGTAATCAGAATAATCAAAAATCTAAATTGAGGCATAACTGATTAATTTCTAACTGGAAGCACAACCTAAGAATAAGAATCATTTGAAATTGGAGTCAGATTAAACGAGTGAAATTAAGTAAACTTCACAGTGACGCTGAAAAGGCATACACGCATTAACCTTCGCCCGGGCGCGTCGGATTCCGTTTTTGGGCCGATGCGGGGTTCCTTACAAAAGTAAGCAGAAAATATAGAGGAACTGAAAAATGTTACATACAATTTCAGTTATGGTTTTCTATGAACACTGTGTGAATGTTTCTGCTTTTATATGAAGTGTATTTCATGGAATTTTTTTTCTGCTTACTTTTTCTGCATATTTTAATAATTCCAGTTTGTCATTTTAACAGAAAACACACTCTAAGAACCCAGTTATATATAAAGACAAAGCTGGATTACTCAGGAGAGCTAATTTGAAATGTCATGTCAAATAATATGAATTCTTGTTAATTGATATTTGGGTAACACTTTACAATAACAGTACATGAATAATCATGTACTAATACCTGAATTAATAGTTACTTCAACATGAACTCACGATTAAATCACTTTCTGAGTAAAAAAAAAAAAGCATCTTGCATTACGCTTATTTTTAACTCTTAAGGCCCCGATATACTTCAAACGAAATCAAAGAACGAACTGATGTGACGTCATTTCGAACAAAATCAGGCCAAAACGAACTTCATTTTGTGTTCTTTTTGGAAGTTCGAAACGGCTTGCCAAAGTGAACTTTCAGGAAAAGTTCGCTCCAGCTGCAAAACATCTTCGTACTACCATTGGTCAGTGACAGGAGGTGTGCACTGAGGCTCCACCTTCATTTGCATAGAAGTCTTCTTTGACTCATTTGATCTGTGGAGTTCATTGAGGTAAGATCTCTGCGGGTGAAAACATGAACCCACTGGATAGCCGCGCTTTACAAAATGAAGTTGTGCTTCTGATGAAATGCGGCACTGACGCCGTTTTTCATGTTTGATACTGTAAAGCTGCTTGCTTTTAAGCAATCCATTGAATAAACATCTATTCTATATGCTATATAAATAAACGTGACATGACTTTACTGGAGTGCTAATTTGCAGAACTCGTGCTAACATACCTGTGTTACCCAGATAGCAACATTGTGTCGGCCCAGATCCGGCCCACATCTGGCACATGTGGCATGATGATCTGGCCCACATGCTGCAATGAATTACGGTTCTTGTGTGGGCCGCTTCTGTTTTTTCCAGATCTGAGCCACAAGCAGGCCACAGCAATGCCACATGTCAGCCAAGAGCAAAGAAATAAACCTAATCTGGACCTTATCTGAGCCACAAAATCTGTGTGTATTAAATATAGAGTCATCTGAGCCTTAATAAACCTGTTAACAAGCAGAATGACTGAAGGAAAGAAGAGAACAGAAAAAGAGATGAGCAGAAACACAAGAACTACACTGCAAAAACTGCAGTGTTAAATTAACTCTCCTGGGAGTATATATGAGACCATACTCAAGAGTGTTAAAGTGTTAAAATAAGAGTGTTAAATGAACACTGAAGCGGTGTTAAAGTTAATGAGTTATTAAGTGATTAACAGTGATGATTGACCATTATTGAAGATATTTGATGTTAACAAGCAGAATCACCAAAGGAGAAAATCAAACTTTTTAAGTCACCATCATGGAGATTGGTGTTTGTTTTAGTTGGGCTCTTGTCCCTTGACTTTATAAAGTAAAATTTTGTTTGGGCTGTTTTTACTGAGATATAAAATCCAGACAAACAAATGAGAAAAATGATCAGGTGGTGTTGGTTATGCTTTCATATGATCACACTTTGACCTGAATCACTGTTGTCATTTCACATGTCATTACATTATTGATTACAGCAGCACTGTGATTCTACAGCAGAAGATCAGCTTTCTCCATATAATCTGAAGGATTTCACAAACAGTTGTTCTGAGCAAAAAAGAAAGTTATTTTAGGCACACACAGAAATGAAGAATCAGCCTGTGAATCTCAACAGTGGTGAGAATAATAAAGCATGTTGCAGTGCATTCTGGGTGAAACCAATCAAAATTCATCCATGGCTCCCATCATGCATTGCTGCATGAATAAATTATGAGCTGAATTGTCTTAGTAATTTCCTTTATTCTCATATTTTATTTTGTTCTGTTTATGCGACTTTTTAGTAGCTTGTTTTCTAATGTTCAGAGTTGATCTGCTGATCAGGATATGTTGCTTGTCACCGTTGTTGAGATTCACAGGCTGATTCTTGATGTCTGTGTATGCCTAATAGAAAAATCCTAGTTTTGCTCAGAACAACTGTTTGTGAAAGCCTTCAGATTATATGGAGAAGGCTGATCTTCTGCTGTAGAATCACAGTGCTGCTGTAATCAATAATGTAAATTTAACTCAGAGATTGATGAGTTCAGTGATTCTGACTAAATAATGATTATGTGAAAACATAACCAACACCACCTGATCATCTTTTCTCTTTGTTTATCTGGCTGTTATGATTTAGTTACAGCAGCCAAACAAAATTTTATTTTAAAAAGTCAAGGGACAAGAGCCCAACTAAAACAAACACCAATCTGACAATGGCACTTGATTAAATATATAACATTTTTAGTGTTACATGTGATAAAACTTTTAATATGTATATTCTTTTTGTAGACAGAAAGAATATGTTATATATTTAATCAAGTGCCATTGCCAGAAAGTATATGTTCAAGAAACATCATGTCGTTTAAGGGATCTTATTACAGAACACCGGAGTTCCATCAAAAGAGGTGATATAACAAAAGTAGCAAAACATTTTAAAGAATGTAATCACCCTATGTCTTCCTTTTTATACTTTGCCATTGAGCATATAAACATTCCACTAAGAGGAGGTAACATCAACTTAATTAGAAAAAGAAGGGAGGCTTTTTGGATTTTTTATTTAAAAAGTTTGTTCCCTACTGGGATTAATGAGGAATTGGTCTTAAAAGATTTCTTATAAAAATATTTTTATACTCTGATATACTCTGATAAAAAGGTGTACATTTTGTATAGTTTTGTTCTTTCTTTGATGATCATTGGTTGATACACGATTATTTATTATAAGCTTTGTGATTGGTGGATGTTATTTAATGCAATTTTTTCATTGGTTCATTGTAAGTTTGAATTCTGTTTCTGTTTGTATTTAAAGGAACCTAAAACACACCTGAAACTTTTTAGCCCTGACGAAGGCCTGTGTGCCGAAACGCGTTGGCAAAATAAAGTTGATACTTAGCTCCAGCTTCACAGTTTTTTGTTTATACTTTTGATCCCTCCGTGCCACAAGTGCTGTTGGTTTTCTTTCTTATACTACACATTTACCATTCCATGCACCTTGATGTTCGTGAAGTTGCACCTGACTAATACCATTACTAAGTTTATTATAGCAAGAAAAACAATCTGATGCTGTGGCTGCTTCATGATGAGAATTTAATCATTGTGTAGTGGCTTAATTCACTGATCTTATGACTGAGTTTACTATGAGCAATATTTTACAAATTTTGTTTTATTGTGATTCACATAAAGATCCGCCACAGTTTTAATCCAAAAAAATCAGAATGAGATATAGAACAGATTGTACATTAAGCACTTTTAACTATGATGAGATTTACTTACAAACATACATCAAGAATCAGCCTATGAATCTCAACAATGGTGACATGCTTAATGCCGCAATGTATTCTTTTATGCATGATGCACCCAGAATGCATTGTGGCATGAAGCATGTCACCATTGTTGAGATTCATACGCTGATTCTAGATGTCTGTGTGTGAGCAAGTTTTGCCAGAGTTTTAAAGTATACAATGTGTTATAAAACTCACTCAGCTTTTCTGATTTAACCTCTTTTATCATTGTATTTCTAGAAAAGAGCCAACACAAACTTAACATTTTATTCATATGAATCTCAGTCATTAGTCCAGTGAACTAAGCCACTACATGACAACTATGTTCTTATCATAAAGCAGCTGATCACATTTTCTCTTGTCATTATGGCCATAACAAACAGCTTCAACAACCACAGAAAAACTAACACTAAAAAAGTCAAGAGTAAAACTGCCTAACTAAAGCAAAGACGGACCTCAATCATGGTGACATCAAAAAAAACTATTATTTTCAACAAATCATCAACATCTAAACCTCTGGTAATTCTCAATAACAACTTTTGTAGATGTTTGTCAGAAATAAAGTCAGTCTGGTTAGTAATAAGTGAAGCTGGTAATGCTGTTTGTGGAGTTGTTTAATCTGATCTTCAGAGATTTAATGTCTTTTATCTTCAGTTGATTTCATCTAAGGCTGTGTCTGAAGTCGTAGTTCTTGCTGTTCCTCTGTCCTTCTGCTCGTTATCACCTAATTATCTCATTAACTTCAACAACGATTCAGTGTTACATTCAATAGTCTGTAGTGTGCACACTGAGTAGTGTTCATTTCATCTGGGCTAAACCATGTGCTAAACATGGGTGTGCTGGTTGGGAGGCGTCCGGCCAGCGGGACCGTGACAGTTAAGAGGTTAAAACATTGCATTGCATTGTTTTTTTTTTTGTTTTTTTTGCAACAAATTATGTGCTTTAGAAAGAACTTTCATTGAACATTTGGGGCTCTGAATAATTGAAAAACTGACACATTTTATCCAGGTTTTGGTTCAAAGGTGAGCCGAATAACGATGGAAATGAGGACTGTATTGAACTGGATCCTGAAAAAGACCCTGTGAACAACTGGAATGATCTGCCATGCTCTGAGAAAAGAAAGGGGATTTGTGAGAATTAAATTGTATCTAGTCTTGTTGTGCTTTTGTTTCTATTATTTTATGGAATGTATAATTTCTGCCATCTGATGTTCATATGAATTTGTTAAAAGGAAAATGTAAAATTGTCATTATTTTCTTATTGCTTTTATAATCTCACGACATCCTTTTTCTCATGATGTGAATTAGGGTGATCTGAGACACCAAACCTCTGATGTGTTCATGTCTTGTTCCATCACAAGCAGCTCCATGATCTCATTCTAGCTGTTATCATGAGCCTCATTTGTTGGTCTGAAGTGTTGAGGTAAAAATCACAGTAAATTACACAAGTCTATAAAGTGTCCCAGATTGCCCTGATTCACCCTATTATTCTGATATTGAGTGTCTGCTAAACTGCTTTTGAACTGCTTCCTGGTCAATGGATATTATCACAGCATTTTGTTTTTATTTCATATTTAATTCTGCAAATCTGCTTTTTTTTTTTTTTTTGCAGAATCACAGATATATTAAAGGAGAGTAAATGTAAAATTAAGTGTTATTTCATGTGTTTTGCTCAATATTAATATAGAAGGAGATCTGTAAGTGTTTAATTTAGTTTTCTATTATTTTGGAATTTAAAATGTTTTCTGGTGTGTGTGAGTTTTTGGGGTTATCATTGTGTTGAAGACTAGAGCCTGAGGTTAGGCTGATGATTGGCCAAACACCATTAAGACTATAATTTATTTTTAAAAAGTAATGGCTGTGCGTTCTCTAGCACAATGATAGTCTGTTTGAAAATACTTGCAGTATATGAAGGTGTGCTTGTGCTTTTGTTAGCTTGAAAATATATATAAAAAATATATATAATGTAAATCATTATAAAATATAAGAAACATATTTCTATACATATATGTGTTTACACTGCATAAATAAATAATTAGTAAATAAAATTAGTAAATATATTGTCACATATTTTTCAATATATGAAAAGTAGCAATTCCTTATGTATTATTTGGTATATTGTAATATATTAACAAATATGTTATTCTGTATATTTTCAAATATTCTGGTAAATCATTTAATATATTGATCAATCATAGGAAATATATTTTCTTTGTGTAAGGGGAAAGTCCAGCAGGGTGCAGCAGCGAGCAGGTTTATCCTACTGAGGAACTGGAACATCAGATTCAGGGCACTTGCTGCTGTTTCCTGCATCATCAATGCAAAGGTCCAGTTTGGCCTGTTTAAGGGTGTTTGAGTCCATTTGAGTGATCACAGATTCCTCTTGTTGGCTTTGAAGCTGATAACATGTGTGTGAATGTTCAATACACAAACACAGTATGATAGTCTTTATTCTTGTTGAAGGCCATGAAATCACTTCCTGTTTAGGGTTAGCATTATTTAAAACAACAACAACAAAACAATACTCATTCTGAAGATCACATGCAGCTCATCAATGAAGACATACTGTCTGACATAAGAGCAAATTATTTAGAGACATTGAGGACACAACTGGATCTCAAACACTGAGTAACAGCTAGAATGTTTCTGCTTTTATATTTAATGTATTAACATGCATTTATTTATTTATTTTATTACTTTTTCAATACGTTCATCTTCAAATATTTTACCTTATATAAAATAGCATATTATATGATAGAATAGAT
>RJVU01017965.1:3516795-3572239 GCA_003731715.1 Anabarilius grahami
TATATGATAGAATAGATATATAATTATATATATTATAATTATATTATATAATTATTATAAAATAATCTATGAACTGCTCTGACACGCACAGATTGAGGATCCAAATGCAGCCGTTTATTAAGAGTAATCCAGAACCAAGAATGGTAATGCAGGACTATGGCCAGTGAATCAGAGACCAAGACACAGGAAACCAGGATATCACTCATAATTTCAGTATAACACAAATTCAAGACTTCGCAACGAGTGAATGAACACACATCCCAATGTGCATACTATCCACCCTATCTGCCCTAGTATTGAATATTACTAATGTCACATACTATTTAGGATGGATAGTATGCGCATTGAGACGCAGGCATGGTTTAAACAGGCAAACATAAACAAGATAATGACAAACAGGAGGATAATGACAGACAGGAGGAGTGCCCTCTGGTGCTATAATAGTCACTCCAGCTGGCAGGCGTGACATAGCCCACCCCTTAAAGTATAAGTTCACTTTAAAATTAAAATTATCCCAATGCGGTCTGGCGGAAGCTAGATATTTTACTTTATATCTTCAGAAGGCCTTTATTAACTCCCTGGAGCTGTGTGGAGTACGTTTATGATGAATGGATGCACTTTCTTGAACTTCATATTCGTTGCCCCGTTCACTGCCATTATAAAGGTCACCGTGATTTTGCCAAGACATGTTCCTGAATCAACATCTTTGTTGATTCTGGAACAACATTCCAATCAGCCAATCAGATTTGAGGGCCAAGTTTACCGTTTATGTCAAGTTTAGGCTTGCAACCAGGGTTAGGTGCTTCTACATCAATGTTATTCACCTATCGTTCCCCTCTGATATTAGGGATAAGTTATGGGTAGGATTAGGTTTAGGGGTAGGAATAGGGTTAAGACTAAATTTTCATACAGGAATGTTGTTCCAGGATCAACGAAATATGTTGATCCAGGAACATGTCTTACTTGGCAAAATCACGGTGGCCCATTAGGTCGCTTGGATGCGTCAGGATATTTATTAACTCTGATTGTGTTCATCAGAAAGAAGAATGTCATATACACCTAGGGTGGCTTGAGGGTGAGTAAAACTTGGGATAATTTTCATTTTAAAGTGAACTAATCCTTTAAGGAGCAGACAGTCACATAAATCCTGAAGTGGCACGGAGGCAGAATCGGAGGAGGGACGGAGGGCCAAGAAGGATGACTGGAGACTGAACGAGCGCCCTCTGGTGGTTATTTTGGGCACTCCAGCTGGTAGGTGTAACACAGATGTCACTGTTTATTTTAGAGACTTGAGTTCATTGACATCATATAGACATTTATAATTGTATTTACAGTTCATACGATGTATTTTGATGATGTTTGAGATTTGAGTTAATAGATTTTTTTTTCAGGTGTTCAGGAGGGCAATTTCTAAACATTGATTTCAATATGTTTTGTATTATCTGAGATTTATAAACTTTTATTTTTTCTCGATTTTCTGCTTTTGAAGGATTGAATTATTCAAGATTTTGGTATCGCTATTCGATTTTGTTTAGATTTAGTACATTGTATCTCCATTTTCCCTCAACGTACATCTATAAATTCATTCTTTTCCTAAGTTCCAGTGCGCTTGTGTTCCAGTGCATTTTTAAAAATTGTGATTTTCACCTTGTCAAGTCAAGTCAAGTCACCTTTATTTATATAGCGCTTTTTACAATGCAGATTGTGTCAAAGCAGCTTTACATTGATAACTGGTACATAATTTTAGCTGCACAGCAGCTCTTAAAGAATAGTGTCAATGCAGGCAGATCAGAAGCACTGTTGATTAAATGTCAAGAATACTGTTGAATATCAAATGTCAAGTCAAATCTCAAGTGTCCCCAACTAAGCAAGCCAAAGGCGACAGCGGCAAGGAACCCAAACTCCATCAGGTGGCAAACAGGTGTTAAAATGGAGAAAAAAACCTTGGGAGAAACCAGGCTTAGTCAGGGGGCCAGTTCTCCTCTGGCGAACAGTGCTTTGTTACGAATCAGGTTACTATCATAAGTCTGATAGGATCGCACCAATCAAAGTGTTTATTTCAGTTCCATCCAGTTGAGGATCGTATTCATCACGCCGGTATGGACGGTTTGTTGAGGAACTGTGCTACTGGCTGTCGTGTCGATGAGGCCTTCATGATGGATGATCTAGTTGACTCGATCTCTGCTGATACTTCAGGGCTGCGTTGTGGTCATGTCCAGTTGAGGATCGTATTCATCACGCCGGTATGGACTCTACTTGTTAACATCAGATCAGATCTCTACTTGTTAACATCAGATCAGATCAGATCTCTACTTGTTAACATCAGATCACCTTCCTGACACAACGAGTGTTGTCCCTAAACTCACACACTGATGTGTAAGAATTTAAAGGATAAGTTCACTTTCAAATAGAATTTTCCTGATAATTTACTCACCCCCATGTCATCCAAGATGTTCATGTCCTTCTTTCTTCAGTCGAAAATAAATTAAGGTTTTTGATTAAAACATTCCAGGATTTTTCTCCATATAGTGGACTTCAATGGACTCCTAACGATTGAAGGTCAAAATTACAGTTTCAGTGCAGCTTCAAAGGGCTTTAAACGATACCAGACGAGGAATAAGGGTCTTATCTAGCGAAGTGATTGGTCATTTTCGAAAAAAATAAATAAATAAATGTATATGCTTTATATAAACAAATGATCGCATTGGTGGCGCCTTGGCAAGCCGAAACCGCACTTTCGTATTCTTCAAAAAGCTTCAAAAACTATTTTACAGTGTAAGAAGAATAACACACTGTTTGAGTTAAAAGTAACACAAAATGTATTGTCCTTAACTAGACACACAGGTGTGTTAAAGGTGCCCTAGAACCCTTTTTCACAAGATGTAATATAAGTCTAAGGTGTCCCCTAAATGTCTCTGTGAAGTTTCAGCTCAAAATACCCCATAGATTTTTTTTATTATTATATTTATTATATATTATATTTTATTTTTAACTGCCTATTTTGGGGCATAATTAGAAATGCGCCGTTTCTGTGCGTGTCCCCTTAAAATGCTTGCGCTCCCCGCCCCCAAGCTAGTGACTCTATAATACATTGAATAAACAAAGTTCACACAGCTAATATAACCCTCAAAATGGATCTTTACAACGTGTTTGTCATGCAGCATATCAAATCATGTAAGTATGGTATTTATTTGGATGTTTACATTTGATTTTGAATGAGTTTGATAGTAGCCCATGCTCGGGCTAACGGGGCTAAAGCTAACATTACACACCGTTGGAGAGATTTATAAAGAATGAAGTTGTGTTTATGAATTATACAGACTGCAATAATAAAATAACAATAATAATAAAAAATAACAGCATGGCTATGGTCCCCGTGAATACAGTAAGAAACTTTAACCACATTTATCAGTACATTAGCAACATGCTAATGAAACATTTAGAAAGACAATTTACAAATATCACTAAAAGTATCATGATATCATGGATCATGTCAGTTATTATTGCTCCATCTGCCATTTTTCGCTATTGTCCTTGCTTGCTTACCTGCATAAAGTCTGTTGAATCGACTGTGCTGCTCCAGACATTAATACTGGCTTGTGTAATGCCTTGAACATGGGCTGGCATATGCAAATATTGGGGGCGTACATATTAATGATCCCGACTGTTGAGTCACAGTCGGTGTTATGTTGAGATTCGCCTGTTCTTCAGAGGTCTTTTGCACAAATCAAATTTACATAAGAATCAGGAAACAATGGTGTTTGAGACTCACTGTATGTCATTTCCATGTACAGAACTCTAATTATTTAAAGGTGCTCTAAGTGATGTCACGCGTTTTTAGGCCAAAACATTTTTTGTCACATACAGCAAACATCTCCTCACTATCCGCTAGCTGCCTGTCCCCTGAACACACTGTAAAAAAAACGCGGTCTCTGTAGTCGCCACAAGCTCCGAAAACGGCAATAAAAACAAACTGGTGCAGCCTGAACCACAAAACATAATAAACATGCTCCAGCCAATAACCCACAAGAATGATTTTAAATGCGCGTTCATGACTGTTTCAGGAAGCACGGAGGGTAGGGGGAGGAGGAGGAGGAGGGAGTGTCGAGCTAGCCTCTGTTTTGTTTGACAACACTTCGAACGTCAACAGAAAGTTACTCCACCCAGGATCACTTAGAGCACCTTTAACTATGCCGAGGTAAATTCAATCTTCAATTCTAGGGCACCTTTAACATATAACACCAGGGTTCCTGTACCATGAAGCTGGATTAGCTGGCTAGCCAGGTAAGTTTCAGATTAGTTTGCACCAATGCTGGGTTTTAGGTACCACCTTTCAAGTATTTTTGTCTGAGTTTAAATACTTCATTTTCTTCAATCTCTTAACCTTCAGCAAAAGAGTTTTGAATCACGCTGGCTCTCTTGCAAGAAGTGAATCACAGTTTCTCTCTGTTGTAAGGCATGTGATTGGCTGTTCACCACTGATGTCACTCATTCATGTGCACGCGCTCTATAGACTCAGGATCAAAGCCTTAGTTGACAAAGAAAATTGATGATCAGCATCATGGTACCAACAAAGCCAGA
The DNA here is from genome assembly GCA_003731715.1 of Anabarilius grahami. Lineage (NCBI taxonomy): Eukaryota > Metazoa > Chordata > Actinopteri > Cypriniformes > Xenocyprididae > Anabarilius > Anabarilius grahami. Next base: position 3,521,377 of record RJVU01017965.1, read on the forward strand.
TTGGAGTGGTTTGGTTTTGTCAACTCGAAACTAATCCTATAACCCTGAGTTTGTTCAATGACCATCATGGTAAAGGCCCAGGTTATGTTGTTTTTAACACATCTGTTTTAAGAATGTACGAAAGTAGTCCAGTCGAATGTGTTTTCAACTACTTCTAGAAGTGGTCAAGAGTGGCAGAGCTTAAAACATTTTAGGGTATGTTTACACAACAACAATGAATTAAAAATGGAAACATTTTTCCTTAGTGTTTTTCGCATACAGACAACAATGTTGTCCAAACGATCCCCGTTCACATGGATCTGTGAAAACAAATAAAAATCTGTATTCTGCTGCCAGGCCAGTAGTTGGCGATGTCACTTTGTAAAGAAACATTATGCGCCTAATAGACTGAACACGTCACACATTTGCATTTTGTAGTTTACATGGAGACAAATGAAACTTAATATGAAGGGTATTAGTGTGTTTTCTCTCTGTTTGTCACGAGGAAGTAGATGTTTGGTGTCTCGGGCTCATTTATGTTCTTCTGCTGGCCATAGGAAACATTTTACAACATGTTACACATTTTCTTTTTTAAATAAAAACTGTGTATAGTTGTAGACTATATCCTTTAAGTATAAACTACTGTGGTTTATCCATTCATTTACATTAAGCATGATGAATATTTTGAAAATTTTGCTCATTGTACATCATGATATCTTATGCAAATTACATGGACAGAAAAGTGACTGTTTAAAAATATTGTTGTTAAATATTGTAGTCATCAATTTGATCAAAATCCATGTGAAAATAGCTTATATTTAACAAAAGAAAATTACATGTATTGGTAGCGCAACTATGACTGTTTAAGCCCCGCCCCTAACTTCCGGTTCTGAAACTGCTGATGCTGCTGTATATGTCTCGAAACATCAGATTCAGGGCACTTGCTGCTGTTTCCTGCATCATCAATACAAAGTTTGGCCTTTTTAAGGGTGTTTGAGTTCATTTGAGTGGTCAAAGATTCCTCTTGTTGGATTTTGAAGCTGATAACATGTGCTTGAATGTTCAATACACAAACATACCCATTCTCAGAGAATGTTCTGGGAATGTAAAATTTCTAGCGGGTTAACCTGTCACCTAGTAATGTTCCCAGAACATTCAGAGACGGTCACGATGTAGAGTTCTTTTAAGGGTTGGGGGACATTATTTGATGGACCTTCAGGGAACATTCAGGACGTTATGGGAATGTTTTGGGGGCTATTATATGGGATGTTCTGTTAACTTCCCGAATGAACTTTTTGTAACGTTTTCAAAATCGAACCAAAATCGAACTCATATTGGGAACGTTATTAAATGACCAACAGAGGACCGTGTGTGAACATTCTGTTAACGTCCCAAATGTCCTCTTTGTAATGTTCTTTTTTGACCATAAAAAAAACAAAATGCAACGTCCCCCTAAAGTCATATAAGGAACCTTAAACAGTAGCACTTTCATTACCAAAAAAGGACGTTTTAGGAACGTCCCAAATGTTCTGTAAAGATTCGGAATCTTCGTCACCTTTAGAGAACTTTTAGGGAACATTGCGCAAGGTCACAAGAACGTTGCCTTCTACGTGGGTAGTCATATGAGTCTGCAAAGAGTTTTTGAGTTGGTCTGTTTGTATTCTTGTTTAAGGTCATTGTGAAATGAAACCACTTCCTGTGAAGGTTTAACACTATTATAAAAAACACTACTCATCATTCTGAGGACCACACCTCATCTTGTGAAAGCGTACTGTCAGACACAACGAATATGGATTTAGAGGACATTTATCAAAATGTTGAACGCAGAGATATTGAGGACACAACTGGACCTCAAACACTGAATCACAGCAAGGATGAAGGAAAAGATCAAATGTGCAGTAAGCTGAAAATTACTTTAAAGCAGAAGTGGTGTCGCAGATGGTATTGTTATTAGTGCCACTAATGTTTGAGGAAGTGTCACGTACAAGTTCAAAAGAAAAATTCTAAGAATATGTCAATATTTCTGCTTGTATATTTATTTTTTTCATTTCATTTACCTTTTCAATATGTTCATCTTACTGTACTGCAATGTTTGTCTTGTAAAGGAATATGAAAGCACAATAAGACAAAGGTCTTATTGTGACAAAGACTAATTTCTTATAATATGAAGGGTATTCTCTGATATCTGTGTGTTTTCTCTCTGTTTGTCAGGAGGAAGTAGACGTTTGGTGTTGATGATAGTGTGTCTCGGGATCATTTGTGTTCTCCTGCTGGTCTCCATCATAGCGCAGAACATCTCCAACACAGCAGAGAGAGAATCTCTGTTCAAGAGTAACAAGAACACAGTTGAAGAGTTCAATCAGACCATCAACAGATTACAGCACAATTACACTGAACTAATGACTGAAAAAGACCAACTGAAGAACACCTTCAACTCTCTGAGTCAGAAGAAACTGGATGGCTTGTTAATCTCCAATAAGGTGATGAACTGGACTGACAGCAGGAAGTACTGCAGGGATCATGGTGGTGATCTGGTCATTATCAACACTGAAGTGAAGCAGGTGAGTTTGTGTGAGAGTCTGTTCATGAATGAGAGGAAATACACTTATTCCTGTGTTTATTCTCACACAGAAACTCATATCTTCATTATTCAAGGAGAGAGTGTGGATTGGTTTGACTGACATTCAGAATGAGGGCAAAATGAAATGGGTGGATAATTCACCACTGAAACAAGGGTAAGTGCAAAAACACTCCCAGACAATCACTGTGAATTTAGTTAGTTATTCTTTTGTACTCTCATTATAAAATCCAACAATCCAACAAGAAAACAGCTGGAAACATATTTTCTACAAACATAATAATGACAACAACCACAATAAATTATACTTCTATAAGTAAAATCAAAAACATCTACTTATTTTGTATTGCTGAATGAGAAAATTTGGGGTTGTGAATAATTAAAAAATCGAATATGTTATTTAGGTTTTGGATGGAAGGTGAGCCGAATGATGATAATGGAAAGGAGGACTGTGTTGAAATGATGTCTTCTTCTAAACTGAAGAACTGGAATGATCTCTCATGCTCTGAGAAGAGAAAAGGAATTTGTGAGAAATAGGGTTCATCCCGTCTTGTTGTGGTTTTACTTCTTTTATCTTATCGTGAATGCTGAATTTCTGATAGAAGTGTATGCTATACTTTCATTTAAACTACTTTCACAATATCAATTTTATTTTATACTTTTCTGTAATATACAAAATCACAAGCTGATTTTCAGATGAAAGGAAATGTAAAATTGTCATTATTTTTATTGCTATAATAAACTCGCAACATCCAGTTTCTCACAATGTGAAAATGATCTGGGACACCAAACCTCTGATGTATTCGTGTGCTGCTCCATCACAAGCTGCTCTATGTCAATATTCAATTTAATTTACATTTATTTGTATAGTGTTTTTCACAATACATATTGTTTCAAAGCAGCTTTACAGAAAATGCATCTCTACATTACAATTTACAGTGATCTGTTTTCATGCATCTCATTTGTTGGAATAATTCACTCCTATTATTCTGATATTTAGTGTCTGTGAAACTTCTTTTGTGTTGATTTGCCTTCTCTTTGAATAAAATGGCATTTAAAAAAACATTTATTTCATTATATTTATTTAATTTTTGTTATATTTTGTTATTATTTCATATTTCATTGTGGAATTTATTGCACTATATTTGGATAGATTTCCTCCAGTCCAGCAGGGCGCAGCAGAGAGCAGGTTTATCAGACTGAAGTTATCAGAGAGGAACAGAAACATCAAGACCAAAGCGAGGCTCAAGTGACTTTCTACTAATTAACTGATATTTTTATGTTTTAATTTTAAACATTACTTTTGACACTAATGTAATTCCAGAATTGAACATTAATAAATAAAAGCTGCACGTTATTTTATCTCAAACCTGTCCTGTAGATAAAAATCAAGTAAAAAAAAAAAACATCTTTCAGATCACTAATACAAGAGTTACAAGAACAGTTAAAAAAGCCAGTGTTGAGCAGCAAACAGGCATTTGAAGCTGCTGGTGTCTCTGGAGTCTCAAGATGCTCTCCATGCAGGCTGGCAGTTGTGCATAAAGATGCATTTTAGCCACTCCAAACCAAACCTCACAAAGAGAAACATTTACAGTGGGTTTAGAAATACATGAAGACTAGAAATAGTTTTATTCACTGACTAATGCCGTACTACAATGGATGGTCTAAATGGATGGATTTCTGGATGGTTGGTGAATGGCCACCACGTTCCAACAAGAGTGCGACATCAGCAAGGAGCTAGCGTGAGATGATTTAGGCTGGAATATTGGGAATTGAGATGGAAGGTCCCTTTAGGGTCTCTGAGGGTATTAAAATGACTTTTGCAAGATATGTGGAGTTCATAACTGGCCATTTTCAGCTATGGTATAAAAAGGAGGATAGTGCATAGTACAATGCACTATTGTACAATGCACTATGCACTATCCCATGCTGCAAAAAAACACCACAGCAATAAAACTGTTTGAAAATATATTTCTACACCCACTGTAAATGTTTCTCTTTGTGAGGTTTGGTTAGTGGTGTCTAAAAGGCATCTTTACGCACAACTGCCAGCCTGCATGGAGAGCTTCTTGAGACTTCAGAGACACCAGAAGCTTCAAATACCTGTTTTCTGCTCAACACTGGCTTTTTTTATAGCTGCTCTTTTAATCCAATACATTTTTTTGATAGGAACTTTCATTAATCTGACCGAGTTCTGCTGTGCTCTAAATCACTCACAAATCTTATGATAATTCGATAATCTCCATTCAGTTTCACACAATATTAGTTGTTTTCATGCCTTTTGCACAAAATTGCACCATTTCATGCTTTTCATCTTCAGAAAGATCTTTCTTCCTCCCCATACTGCATGAGAACTGTGACTTGCTTAATAATGTGTAACAACCTCTAAGTAGGGTTTCCATAGATCTGGCAAATTATTTTGTCTGAGATTGATACCAGTTATCTAAAAAGACATGGATAAATAAACGAACAAACATTTTCTTAGAAAAACTAAAATCTGAATGTTTATTGTACTGAAATCTTACTGATATGTCACTTGCATAATAATTTGGAACGCATTGTAGATCAATATTAGAATATCAAATTAAATGCTGGATGGCTTGTGTTGATAAATGGCATGCAATTCATTTTAAAACTTATTGTATGATGGAGAAAATGCTGTATTACTGTTACTAAAAATAAAGCTGCATCTTATTATGCTATAATAGCTATTTGACAAAATAGTGTATTTCTCTGAGGCATGGTAAAGCATGGTACTCACAAAAATCAAGAAAATTAGATTTAAACAATAAGACTAAATGTTGAGCTATATAACAATAATTAGTTTTATGTCTATAAATATATCAAAACAGATGTTCCCTTGCCTGTGAAAACATGTAAATATTAAAATGTCTGTGTTTCCATGGTTTCTACAAAAAAAAAAAAAAAAATTATTACATATTGCACCTTTAAGGAGCAGACAGTCACATAAATCCAGAAGAATCACGGAGGCAGAATCGGAGGAGGGATGGAGGGCCAGGCCCGTGTGGCGGAAGGATGACTGGAGATTGAATGAGCGCCCTCTAGTGGTTATCATGGGCACTCCAGCTGGCAGGTGTAACACAGATGTCACTGTTTATTTTAGAGATTATAAAAATGAGACACATCCCTGTACAAACATAGTCACAACAGCAACCGCAATTAAACGTACGTCCCATAAAAATATATACACTAAAAGTAAAATTATTTTCTTTTATTTTCTGCACTTCCACTTCTGTACAACTTTAGTTCACTCTTGAAACTTGTCACTGCGTTACTGCAATGATTGTTGATTCATGAATTGCTTGCGATGCTCCTCATTTGTTAGTTGTTGAATAAGTGAAAACTCTGGGTCTGAATTGATTGATCATTTGGGGTTCTGAATAATTGAAAATCTGATTTTGTTCAGGTTTTGGGTCAAAGGTGAGCCGAATAACTTGGCTGGAGATGAGGAATGTGTTGAACTGAATCCTGAAAAACCAACCCTGAACAACTGGAATGATCTCTCGTGTTCAGACACAAGAAAATGGATTTGTGAGAAATAGGTTTCATCTAGTCTTATCGCGCTTTAACTTTTATTATCTTATCAAATCATTCTTATTGTGATTGTGTCATTTCTGATTGAGGTTAAAACAATGTCAGTCTATTTCAGTTTTCATGTGAAAGAGTAACATCTGATGTGTCCATGTCTTGCTCCATCTTATTCTAGCTGTTGTGTTGAGGTAAAAATCACAAACTACAAAAGTCTAAAGTGCCCCATATTACAATACTTGTGCTGATATTGTGTGTCTGTGAAGCTGCTTGAGATTTGAATTGATTTCTGTTTTCATTAAAATGGTCGATTGACTATTATCACAGCATTTTCTGTTTATAGGAGTATGCACGTGACGTCACCGTCGACCGTTACGACTGCGGTCACGCCCACTGAGTGGCAAAAGACTGAGCGGCAGCATTGGTGTTCAGCGTGAATGCAGCGAGAAACACACAAAACACATCCAAAACGGGAAAGAGCTTTGTGATTGACTGTACAAATAGCTTTGACACAAAACCTGAGGTATATATTTAAAGACTGCCGAAAGCTACAGAAAAAAGAAGCAAATGTATCGCTGCAATTCACAGAAACAGCTGGACTCCAGCAGAGAAACATGGATTTAGTTATCATTTTGTGTCAAATTGTTGGATTTTGAGGTAAAATCATACCGTATATATTGTATTGTTATATATTATGTTGACAAATCATCAATTAAATATTTACCATCTTATATTCTGCATAATTTGGTGTTTTTAAATAAACAACACTGACAAAAACTATACTATATGTTTTAGGGCTGGACAATATGACGGTATAACATTGATATAAGTGGATTTAAACCTACATATTGTAGTTATATAAAACATTCATAGGCAGATTTGCTTTATGTATTTCCCCGGCGTCGAAATCAGGCACATATAAATGTCAGGAAACACTCCTGGCTGCATGTCAATATCCATGGATTAGGTTTATTTGACAAGTTGTAAGAAACACTTTTGAGTCCAACCTTTAGTGTAATCGTTAGTTTTACTCGCATTTTCACAGTTTCCTCTATTAAATCCAGTCATGCAGCAGTTATTTTGCCACTCAGTCCAGCTGAGGGAGCGCGTTCTGGCGGGAAAGTGACGTCGACGCATACCCTCTATATTTCATTCTCGAGTAGGCTGTTTTATTGCAAAGGAGAGCTTTCCTCCAGTCCAGCAGGGTGCAGAAGAGAGCAGGTTTATTCCATTAAAGTGATCAGAGAGGAAGAAAAATACATCAGATGCACAGCACTTGCTGCTGTCATTCAGTATCTTTGCTGCATCTTTGGACGTTTTTCTTCGGGATCCTGTGGAAAGGACGGATTTTCATTGTTTATTTTGGTTACTTAAAAACATGTTCGTTCAAATCCAGCACTAAATGATTTGTTCTTCAAGATGTGCCAGCAGTGAGTGAAATGGATGTGTGGCGACCGTCTGATTAGTTTAAAAAGTACAAAATAACCCCCTCAAGAGAAGCTGCTTCACCTGCTACAGTAAGAGGACGTTTTTATCAATCTGACTCCGGTTTCACACTTCCGCTGGATTTACCTCAGACTCACTCCAGTGATTCGGGCAGTTTTTAAGAGGATCTCTTCCGTAAACACAAGGCCGATTTTTGTGGATCAATCCCTGTGAACCATCATGGCCAAAGTGCAGGTGTTAAACGTGGCCGTTCTGGACAATCCCAGTCCTTTTGGAAACCCGTTTCAGTTCGAGATCACATTTGAATGCATGGAGGACCTACCTGAAGGTGAGAGATATCAAAAATCAACACTATTTAACTGGTATTTTGCAAATAATGTGTAAATAGACGAATACCTGGCTTTTTTTTAGGATCATTATTCCTTAAACAGGGAGAATAATACGAATATTCATGGAGATTTAAGCGGGAAAGCTCTTATTGTCAGTTGTTAATGTTCACGCGCTTAATTTTTTTTTGGCGCCGGCGGGGAGTTCGATGACAGCGCGTGACCGCCCCTCTTTCCCTGATTGGTCTGATAGGAGACGTGAGGCGTGATCGGTGCGTTTGTGCTGGCTTTGATTGGTTGGAATTTGTGTGACGTCACGTGTCGGGAAGCGCTGTGAAGATTTTGGGGCAGAAGAAATTGAGATTCAGTTGCGCTTTATGTTTCGTATCATATACTGTCAACATTTAACTCACTTCTGTACTGAAATGCATTGTTTTATTGTATAACACACATAAGCGTCGACTCTTGAAGTTAGTTAGCCTCTTTAATTTGTTTGATAAATGGTATATCCATAATCAAAAATGGACACTCTTAATCATATGGTTTTTCTTGTAGAGTTTGAAAACATCTTTCTCCCAGACTTGTAAATTATACTCAATATTTTTTGTGAGCCACTACAATTTTAATCGTTTTATTTTTATCTATTTATGTATACAAGTATAATGTAATGTCATTATGCCATTATATTCTGTACAAGTTTCTATTTGTTTTGTAGAATGTGTAGAATTTGTTAATTTTTTTTCCCCCTATTTTTTAATTTTTTGTTATGCCTTTGGACATTTTTACTTTTTCCCATGATCAGAGATAAAAAATAAAACGTCAGGCATGTTTCCACAGTTTTTCACAAAAAAAGGAAAAATGTTTTTCAGTTGTTTTCAGTTCCCCCTATTTTTAAACCAACTTAAACCAAAACCAACTTGAAGGATTAGTCTACTTTAAAAAAATAAATAAAATATTCCTGATAATTTACTCACCCCCATGTCATCCAAGATGTTCATGTCTTTCTTTCTTCAGTTGAAATGAAATTAAGGTTTTTGAGGAAAACATTCCAGGATTATTCTCCTTATAGTGGACTTCAATGGACTCCAAACGGTTGAAGGTCAAAATAACAGTTTCAGTGCAGCTTCAAAGAGCTTTAAACGATACCAGACGAGGAATAAGGGTCTTATCTAGTGAAACGATTGGTCATTTTCGAAAACAATACAACTGTATGCGCTTTATAAACACAAATTATTGCCTTGCACGTGCTTCCGCTTTCCGTATTCTTCAAAAAGCTTACGCCGTATCGGTCATATACGCCTTCCCCTATTCAACTTATGGAAAAAAGGAAACTGGCGGCGCGTTCGTTCCGTAAGTTGAATAGGGAAGGCGTAGGACGTACGGCATAAGCGTTTTGAAGAATACGGAAAGCGGAAGCACGTGCAAGGCGATAATTTGTGTTTATAAAGCGCATACAGTTTTATTTTTTCGAGAATGGCTGATTGTTTCTCTAGATAAGACCCTTATTCCTTGTCTGGTATCGTTTAAAGCCCTTTGAAGCTGCACTGAAACTGTCATTTTGATCTTCAACCGTTTGGAGTCCATTGAAGTCTGTTATAAGTAGAATAATCCTGGAATGTTTTCATCAAAAACTTTAATTTCTTTTCGACTAAAGAAAGAAAGACATGAACATCTTGGATGACATGGGGGTGAGTAAATTATCAGGAAATTTTATTTGAAAGTGAATTAATCTTTTAACAGTGATTAGATATGACACTTAATGGCCACATAAAGTTGTTCAGTCATGGCATCAAATTTGTAGGCCAACCACCCAACCCTGAAGGCAAATTAATATTTTAAGAATAGCAGTTTTTGATTTATAAGTAAAATAATGTTTGTGGTTAACACAAATACAAACCCTCAAATGATACGTCTGATATCATAACCACATATGAAACTTGAAATACAAATATAAGGACTACAAAGGTTGTCCAATTTGTCAAGCATGTAAACTCTCATCCTTGTGGTAATTTTGCACTAAATGTTCTGTCTGCTTGCAGCTGTATTTTTTTACTACTAAACATTCTGTCTTGAGTTCATTGCATCGGACAGACCTTGTGCAATCGAGAGATTTGAATATGTTGTCACTGAATATGTCTTATTCCTCGGTTTCCTCTCTCAGATCTCGAGTGGAAGATCATCTACGTGGGCTCCGCAGAGAGTGAGGAGTATGACCAGATTCTGGACTCGGTTCTGGTCGGCCCAGTTCCTGCAGGAAGACACATGTTTGTGTTTCAGGTGGGCCGAAATACAAATTCCTGGTTCAGTGCAATTTGATCATCTTCCTGCATCCAAATCTCAGCCTAGAGCAGTATAAATAACACCTTCTTGGTAAATAAATTGCAGTGCACTGCCACCTAGAGATGAACTGAGAAAGTAGATCTGTAAATTTGCCATAAAGTGCACAAAGTGGATTGAAGAGAAAAATATTTAGTTGAGGCACTGAGATTTGATCTGCATTTATCTTTTGGAAACAGTGGACAGCATCATTAGAATCGACTTAGATTAGTCTTGAAATACACTGGGCGTTTTGTAGATATCAGGTTATTTAATGAGTGAACCAAGAGTTTCTCTCTCTTGACCTGATTGACAGGCGGACGCTCCAAACACAGGGCTGATCCCTGAGAGTGATGCAGTGGGCGTGACCGTAGTGCTGATCACATGCACCTATCGGGGACAGGAATTCATTCGCATTGGCTATTATGTCAACAATGAGTACACAGACCCCGAGCTACGGGAAAACCCACCAGTCAAACCCGACTACACACAGGTGAGACGTTACATTTAGATCGTGCTTTACCCACTAATAGCTATGTTTCCATCCACCTATTTTTATGCGCATTGTGGGATTTCTCATAAAAAAAAAAAAAAAAATGCTGAATAGAAACGCCAAGATGTGCATAAATTCTAAAAATGTAATTCTGAAAAAAAGTGTATGTGCTCAATTGACTCAGATAATTTTTTTATGCAATATGGAAACACTTTACTGAATACATTTTAAGATGCACATCAAAAAAAGTATGTGACTTTGCGATGGGACGGCATAACTGAACCAATCAGCAGAGCGATCTTGTTGCACAGCATCTGAAACGCTTTTTTGGTCATTCTGAGCAAAGTTCGGTATAATTCCCTCCCAGAAGCATCTCACATGATTGCGTATTATATACGTAAATTATTTTATACAGTGGCTTCTACTGCAGCAACTTCCATTTTTCTTAGTGATATTTAGTGCCAGTTTATCAGAAAGTGATGTTTTTTGTTCTCCGACTCACTGGATGGAAACGCTGCTTTATTCGTAAATGTTTTATGTTAAATTCCAAATTTGTTAAATTCACAATTTTGGATGGAAACATAGCTAATGTTACAGCACAATTGTTTTAATGTTTTTTTTTTTTTAAAAGAGTATGATTCCACAAATTATGGTTATACTGCTGTTGAAAAATGACATTTTTACATGAAACCTTTTAAATGAAATGTACACAAACAAAAAAAGTCAATTTAAAAATGGAATATTGCATAAAAAAATGTGTGAATAGAGCATAATTTCCATCCAGCGAGTAGAAGGGAACAAAATCATCACTTCCTGATAAACTGATGCTAAATATCACAAAGAAAAATGTAGGTTGCCGCAGCAGGCAAAGACACTTTGTCTTTTTTCGTATATAATAACTTGCACCTCAGAGCGCGTAGACTAAAGCAATAGACCATTTTGGAGCAGACATCACAGCTACGACACTTATGCACATTTTGGTGGCAAAAAAACAGGGGTAACAAGTGGAGGAAAACAGGCAAAATCCACAAATGGACAAAAAAGGTCTTCATTTTTATAGAGTACTGTCATCAAGGATGGCATTTGAAGCAAAACGCAGACGTTTTTGGTTGCAAGCCATTAAACAGACAGATTGGACTGATGAAACCTGTGATGATTAGTTTACTATTAAAGCATGATTTTTATCTCACAATTCTGACTTTTTTTCTTGCAAATCTGAGATTATATCTCCCAATTTGGACTTTATAACTCGCAATTGCTAGTTTTTACCACAATTCTGAGGAAAAAAGACAGAATAACAAGTTTATATCTCACAATTTTGATTTTTTTTTCTTTCTTATTGTTAGATATAAACTTGGAATTGCGAGAAAAAAGTGAGATTTATTCTGTGGCTTCCACAGACTGCTGCTGCAGAACTGTCATTTTCTGCCACCAGGTTGGCTCCGCCCACAAAACATTTCATCACTTTTTGCAAACACCCAAATGGTCTATAAATGCGGTCATGTTGTCTTGCCATTGGAGGCGGAAAACCGACTTTGCGCAAGTGTTCGAAACAGAAAACAGAAAGACCGAAACAACATTTGCTCTGTGCAATGAGATCAGTCTGCTGGTTGGTCCAGTTATGCTGACTTTTTTTGATGCGCATCAAGGAATTTATTTGGGTAAATGTGTTTCCATCATAGTTTATGCGCATGTTTTCCTATCTGACATTTATCCTCCTCAATTGAGTGCATTTTTAGAATTTATGCTCAACTTGGTGTTTCCAACCAGCTTTTTTTTTTAATGCAAAATCACAAAATGCGCGTAAAAATAGGTTGATGGGAAAAAAATTGAACAGCAAGAAGTAAAATTATCAAAGCATAGATATTTTCCTTACTGATTTTTACTGAATGAGCACGTAATGCTTTATGAATTATATAATGATTTATAACATCAGTAGAACAATACATATAGACATTATTAATATATAATATATTTATATTGAAATCATTATGATTTTACTTGTTGACTGATTACATGATTAATCTATTACTGCTGAATTGGAATAAAGCAGGAATACAGATATAAAAGAGAAAGTGAATGTAGACAAAAAAACTAATGAACACTCAATACACATCATGCATGTTATATATTGAGAGTGTATTTGTGTAACACAGATCTCCTGCATTTGAAATGTGGTAATGGCGGTCGGATCAAAGAGGCAGGTGGCTGCCGTTTATTGTCCAGTACCGTTTGTAATTCATTCATTCTGCTAAACGATTCCGGGTCGCTGCCATTGTGCTTGTTGTTACAAAATCCCGAATTTCCATCAATTCATTCTGTTGCGAATTAAGAGATTCTTAAACCATTCAATGAATATGTATAACTCATTTCACATTTGACACATAAAACAGTTTGCTTTAAAGCATAGAAATGGGAAACGGCCACCACTACTGAGATATGTTTTAATAATAATATACTGGTAACATTTTACATTAAGGTTTCCATTTGTTATCATTGGTTAAAGGGGTCATGACATGGATTTTGTTTATTATTTTAACATGTTCTTTGAGGTTCACTAATAATGTTTTTGCACAAAACAACATATATATGTTGAAAAACTTTCTTTTTACCCTTCCTCTATCTTGGTCTACAATTATCCTTTTTTAAGGGGCAGCTCTGATTTGTCGGTAAACAGACACTGTTATGATTGGCTAATGTCATTGCATAGAGGGGCTTGGTAAAAAATATTGATGTCTCAGTTTTAATCGATTCTCATTTTTACAAACCGATATCGATTCTTATATCCCTAAGAATCTATTACTCTAGCCTGTTTCCAGCTGATAAATGAACACAACATTGTAGCGCACCTCCCATCCATTAATTTGCAATAAGCTTTGTGCTTTGTTACTTTTGATAAGAAACAATGTCTTAGATTTCAAATTCTATCCGTCTTATTATGAAATTCAAACAAGTACCGTTTTGGCACTCTTTAACGTGGTGACAGATCATGTGGCGTGCCTCAGGTCAAGTGAAGCGCCGGCGCACGTGAACGGATCATCTCTTCCTCTATCTTCAATACCAGTCACAGGCTACAGAACGAAATAAGTATGAATGAATACCAAATGACTCATGTAATCGCTCATTCAGTGCTTCAACCATGCTTCAAAGACTTCAAAAACAGCTTGTCAACAAGCTCTGAAACTTGCAGGATGTTTTAATAGTACAAACTCCTCGTATATGTCTAAAGATTAAGGCAAATTTGATTTCTCATGTCATGACCCCTTTAACTACATTAGTTCACATGAGCTAACATTGAAAAATAGCTCTAAAGCATTTATTAATCTTAGTTAATGTTAATTTCAACATTTACTAATACACTATTAAAGGGTTAGTTCACACAAAAATGAAATTTCTGTCATTAAGTACTCACCCACATGTCATTCCACACCCGTAAGACCTTCGTTCATCTTCAGAACACAAATTAAGATAGTTTTGATGAAATACGAGAGCTCTCTGACCCCTCCATAGAGGGCAATATAATCACCACTTTCAAGGTCCAGAAAGGTACTAAAAACATCGTTAAAATAGTCCACATGACTGCAGTGGTTCAACCTTAATTTTATGATGCGTTGAGAATACTTTTTGTGCGCAAAAACAAAACAAAAATAACGATCCGGCCAATACTGAGTCTGCGTTCTGATGTAGAATCTAGAAGCGCTGAACGTAAACAGAAGAGATTGTTGAATTAAGTCATTACTTTTGTTTTGTTTTTTGCGCAGAAATATTATTCTCGTCGCTTCATAATGTTAAGGTTGAACCACTGCAGTCACGTCGACTGTTTTAACAATGTCTTTACTACTTTTCTGGACCTTGAAAGTGGTAATTAAATTGTCAGAAAGCGCTTGGATTTCATAAAAAATATCTTAATTTGTGTTTCGAAGATGAATGAAGATCTTGCGGGTTTGGAATGACATGAGGGTGAGTACTTGATGACAGAAATGTCATTTTTGGGCGAACAAACCTTTTAAAATCAAAAGTTGTATCTGTTAATATTATGTAACGGACCTGAACTAACATAAACTAACAATGAACAGATGTACTTTAATTATTTCTCATTAGGGCTGGGTATTGACACAATTTTCACGATTTTATTTGATTTCTATTCACATGCTTGCGATTCAATTATGATTCCATTCGATATCGATTATTTGTGGATGTAGTATATCAGTTACAGTACATGGCAAATGTGCTAGAGAAAAAAAAATCTCTCAACTAATGCTGTAAACTACACATGGGAGTCAGCTGGTACTACTTTACTATAATATTGAAGGTTAAATTAACTGATTTATATACAAACACTTAAATTACACTCAATGATGTTTTTATTATAAATAAAGTTTAGAATTACATAATCATATTTCTGCTCCAATTCATTTTTAAATATAAACATTTAAATCGCAACTGTCATAACTGATTTATTCAAACATGCATTAAATATTGAAGAACATTATAATGAATATGTAACGGTGCATAGCTATATTTATCAGAATGCTGCTTTCTAGAGTTCATTTTTCTAGCTGACTAACGAGTTTATGGTCACTGAATATGTTTTTCTGAGGTAAATGTGACGTTACGTGACATTGTTTACAAGCTGTTTTATTGACGTCTTTCCGAGGTTGAAACACTGATTGAGCTATTATTACACATGATTTCGGTAAGTTATACTGTATATTTTAACATACCTTCAGATGTTCATTCATGTTTATTTCACGCTGTAATTGGTATTAAAGCGGAGGAGTGGATGTTCACATGCTCTCATTCTGCCGCTTCTCTTTAACCGAGGCGCTAAAGCGATCTGTCACGCCACATTATTTTTTGAATCTCATAATAAGATGGACGTCAGTTGAAATCTGAGACTTTGCTTCATATCAAAAGTAACAAAGCACAAAGATTATTCCGATTTATTGGATGGGAGGTGTGCTACATGTTCTGTTCATTCATCAACTGAAAACAGACTAGACTAATCGATTCTTGGGATTTAAGAATCGATATCGGTTCGTAAAAATGAGAATCGATTAAAACCGAGAAATCGATATTTTTTTACCCAGCCCTATTGCTCATTGTTAATATTAGCGCATTAACTAACTGTAACTAGTGGGACCTTGTTGTAAAGTTGTACTATATATATTATATTTTAAGGAATAATGTTAGCATTGAGTCTTTAAAAGACAGATTTGTTTTTTTTCCGATTTTTCATCATTTTTTTTTTTTTTTTTTTTTGTGCCGATTCGCAGCTACAAAGGAACATCTTGGCATCGAACCCTCGGGTGACCCGTTTCCACATTAACTGGGAAGCAACTGTGGACAAGATGGAAGATTCAGAGAATGTAGATCCCGCCCCCAACACCATGCTCCCGCCCACCTCCATGCCCGGCAAAGCCCCGCCTCTTGGACTCATGCCTGACAACTCTATGGACTGCTTATAGAACTCCCACACAACAACATACAACCTCATACATAAAGTAATAAATGTATTATCTTGTATTTATACACTTACATGTTCTCACAGTTGTGACTGGACACACACGCCGCGCTCATCTCCATCCTCTGGCACTTATTATTGCTCTGATGCCACAGCTGGAGCAGTCAGGGACTTCGCAGGCCTCTTCTTGCACTCCCTGTCCTGAACACCAGGGGGCGGAACCTGCAGCACCAGCAGACACGGACTGTTTTCTTCTGATTTCCTGTGGTGCGCATCACTAGTGGAAACATGTTCAGGTCATCAAAACATGTCCGAGTCACATTTCTCTGCGCAGTTACAGAAATTAGACATTATATTTAGCTTAAATGCAATTAAGCATTTTTAGGACCATTATTATTTTTACATTCTGAGTAATAATTCCCCCATGTTGTCTTTATTATAATGCAAACCAAGCTCTTTTTCATTACTGCAACATGATTAATGATTAATATAATAAAACATTTTTATTGATGATGATAATAATAAGCTATTTATATATCTTGGTAGTGTTGAAACTATAATGAGAGTAATTGGAATAACATCTGTAAGCTTTGTTTTCTTAATTCTGGGGTGAAATGTGACTGACATGTTTTCGTGAGATTCACGCTATGATACGTTGCGCTCAGAAATCAGAACTTTTCTGGGAGTGTTTTCGTTCGGATATGTTTGATCTTTGGAAACCGTCACAATTCCAACTCTGTTTCTGTTTTGTTGGAGTGTGAGATTATTTAGAGAAGTGTTTTGTTATTTCGGTTTTAATCTGAATGCCTGGTTTATATTGGTACTTTTGTTGCCTTATTTCATCCCATGTGATCCCTTGTTTGATCCCAAGTCTTCGATTGAATAAATATGAACTTTTGTCTTTGTAAAACTGTCTTTGGTTTTCTCTCCGTCCTCTCGCTCTTTTATACAGACACACCCTGTGTGTGTCTTTTTATGATGTTGCTAAGCAACAGCTATTAGAGATGGCACTTTGGGCTGCTCCACCTTTGATCCACACATCACATCAGACAACTACTCTTCCTTTCATCCCTCCATCACTCCCTCTGCTCTCGTCCCATAGTTTAATTTTCCTTCCCTCTATTCTCTGTCCTCTGATCTGGGTCTGTGGAAATATGCAGACTGTGGGTCAGAGGGGCGACGGACGGACACGCTGGCATCTCGTGTGCTGTGGAAGATAGTAAAGTTAAATAAAATACAAAATTAACTACTAGTGGAGTCTTTGCTTTATGTTCAAGGAATTTTCAGGATGACTATGCAGTTTACATGGAACAATGGGAGCAGTGTTATTTTACTATCAATGATCAGTGGTCCGATCCAACAGACGAGCTCCTGTAGCTCAAATTGCTCAAGAAGTTAATGCTGGTTCTGATAGAAAGGTGTCAGAATATGAGCAGTGGAAGAAGGTGGCCTGGTCTGATGAATCACATTTTCTTTTACATCACACACACACATATATATATATATATACACTACCGTTCAAAAGATTGGGGTCAGTAAGATTTTTTAATGTTTTAAAAGAAGTATCTTCTGCTCACCAAGCCTGCATTTATTTGATTCAAAATACAAACAAAAACAGTAATATTGTGAAATATTATTCCAATTTAAAACAGCTGTTTTCTATGTCAATATACAGTAAAGTGTAATTTATTCCTGTGATCAAAGCTGAATTTTCAGCATCATTACTCCAGTCTTCAGTGTCACATGATCCTTCAGAAATCAATCTAATATGATAATTTGATGCTCAAGAAACATTCATTATTATTATCAATGTTGAAAACAATTTTTTTTTCAAAATTCTTCGATGAATAGAAAGTTCAAAAGAACAGCATTTATTTAAAATAGAATATTTTCTAACATTATAATTGTCTTTACTGTAACTTTTGATCAGTTTAACTCATCCTTGATGAATAAAAGTATTGATTAATTTTATTTCTATCCCCCAAAAATAAAATTAAAATTCTTACTGACCCCGAACTTTTGAACGGTAGTGTTTAATGTTACAAAAGATTTAGATTTCAGACAAATGCTGTTCTTTTGAACTTTCTATTCATCATAGCATCGTGAAATAAAAATGTAAATAACTGTTTTCAACATTGATAATAATAATGAATGTTTCTTGAGCATCAAATCATCATATTAGATTGATTTCTGAAGGATCATGTGACACTGAAGACTGGAGTAATGATGCTGAAAATTCAGCTTTGATCACAGGAATAAATTACACTTTACTGCATATTGACATAGAAAACAGCTGTTTTAAATTGGAATAATATTTCTCAATATTACTGTTTTTGTTTGTATTTTTAATCAAATAAATGCAGGCTTGGTGAGCAGAAGATACTTCTTTTAAAACATAAAAAAATCTTACTGACCCCAAACTTTTGAACGGTAGTGTATATATCAGGGGCATTGTGGTAGTGCCTCCTCAAAAAAACTGGATGAGAAAATAATCGATATTACAAAAATAAAACAATGCACGTTACAAAATTTGACATTAAAAATGGTAAAAGTCACTTGTTTTTCTAAAGAAATACTGTCAAACATTGACACCCGCAGGTAAAGTTACAGCGGGGAGTCCGCGTCTCTGTGCCTCCCTTCAGCTCATAGAAACAAAGCAGATCCCCTAAGCGTGCGGTGGGTTTAGTGGGGGGTTATTGAGAATCAATGGGGGAAATTCACGTGAGAGGAGGCAATGCCTCCATCGCGCAATGATTGGATATGATCGGTTACGATTGGACACGATTGGTTTGTGCGATAAATCCCGCCTCTTGTTTTTCGTGCGCGTTCTAGTCGAATCGGCCTGAATGAAGACCGCTTTATTTCATGTCAAAATCAAACTCGAAATGGTCTGAAAACATGATGACTGCGGGGGTTTTTAGTGAGCAATCAGCGTTGTAAAAATAAAGATACATTTTTGTGTCTGTGAGTGAGTGATCAGTGTGTACAAGCTTGATGACTGCTGAAAATAAACTGACTTTTAAAAAGAAAAGCTGAATATCAGTTTCTAAATAATATACATAGTTTAAATTGTTACTGCCTTTAGTTATTATTTTGGAATAAAATGCGTAAAAACACTAACTTTTATACTTGGGTTTAATAAATAGAACATTACATAGTGTAAAATACAAAATAGAATTGTATTTGGTCTCTCTTTTTATGAAATGTTAACTTAACCAGGAAAATTGTGTAACAGAAACATAAATGAGGACGTTGCCACCACCACACATCACTGATATATATATATATATATAGAAAGCTTTTGTGACATTATCACTACTGTTCAAAAGTTTGGGGTCAGTAAGAGTTTTTTTTTTTTTTTGGAAAGAAATTAATACTTTTATTCAGCAAGGATGCATTAAATTGATCAAAAGTGACAGTATAAACATTTACAATGTTGCAAAAGCTTTCTTTTTCAGATCAATGCTGTTCTTTTGAACTTTCTATTCATCATATAATCCTGAAAAAAACTGTACACAACTGTTTTCAACATTGATGATAATAATAAATGTTTCTTGAGCGGCAAATCAGCATATCAGAATGATTTCTGAAGGATCAAGTTTTAATTTAAAGGTTTAATAATTTTGTTGTGTTTTTCTCAAAAGGTCTGTATAGTATTTTTTCAGCTTAGTTATTTTAGTACATCAATTTAAACTAAATAAAAATGAGGAATGTTGCTGAAATAAAACAAGTTTAATTGCATGCATTTTGCGGAAGAACATTGTTCTGGTTGTGCTTCGGCTCTGCTTCACTGCGGATGGATACAAGAGCTCTGCCACTGCCAGCAGACTCTCCACTGTTCGGCGTTTGTTTAAAAAAGTTGAGGTTGGAGATTTAGCGGCTCCATGTCAACATTTTAAACTTGTTGCAACAACTAACCTATGTCACTCCTACACCATATTTCCTCTATTCACGGATTTGACGAGACATGCACGGCGAGTGACGTCCCTGACAGCAACATAGTGTCAGCCCAGATCTGGCCCACATCTGGTCCGCATGTAATCCACATGTACCAGATGTGGGCCGGATCTGGGCCACACTATGTTGCTGTCAGCGTGCACGCGATTTCCCGCAAAAACCATCCCAACAGGTCAAAAAAACTAAACAAAACAAAAAAACACATTTTGGATGAAGAATTGATGATGTATTGACTCATTATTTAAATTTTGTTAATTTTGAATAAATTATATATTATATAGCCTATTAATTATATATTTTTTTCTATATTTTATTTCACTTAACGTTTATTTTATATCAAGTAAAACTTTTTTAATGGTTTAAGTTTTATTTAATAATAATAAATATGCAACGTGGCTAGTTTATACATTGGGAAATCAAATAATGCTTTGATATTTTGTGTAACCCTTTTGCATTTTAGCTGATTTTTTATTTCTTTTTTTTTTTTTTAGTTTTACAGTTCAAATTTTCCGGGCCTACAGTGATAACTGACACCATATAGAGTGATAAAATATCCTTCTATTGGATCCTTCCCAGGTGAAAAAAATACTGTAGTCATTTATAGTAAATACTATAGTGTTTTTGAACCATACTATAGTAAATTGTAGTATACTGTATATATTATAGTATTTACAACACTTTGTTAAAGGGTTAGTTCATCCAAAAATGAAAATAATGTCATTTATTACTCACCCGCATGTCGTTCCACACCCGTAAGACCTTCGTTCATCTTCAGAACACAAATTAAGATATTTTAGTTGAAATCTGATGGCTCCGTGAGGCCTGCATAGGGAGCAATGACATTTCTTCTCTCAAGATCCATAAAGGTACTAAAAACATATTTAAATCAGTTCATGTGAGTACAGTGGTTCAATATTAATATTATAAAGCGATGAGAATATTTTTGGTGCGCCAAAAAAAAAAAAAAAAAAACGACTTATTTAGTGATGGCCGATTTCAAAACACTGCTTCATGAAGCATCGGAGCATAATGAATCAGCGTATCGAATCATGATTCGGATCGCGTGTCAAACCGCCAAACTGAAATCACGTGACTTTGGCGCTCCGAACAGCAGATTCGATACGCTGATTCATTTGTGCTCCGAAGCGTCATGAAGCAGTGTTTTGAAATCGGCCATCACTAAATAAGTCGTTATTTTGTTTTTTTTTGGCGCACCAAAAATATTCTCATCACTTTATAATATTAATATTGAACCACTGTACTCACATGAACTGATTTAAATATGTTTTTAGTACCTTTATGGATCTTGAGAGAGGAAATGTCATTGCTCCCTATGAAGGCCTCACGGAGCCATCGGATTTCAACTAAAATATCTTAATTTGCGTTCTGAAGATTAACGAAGGTCTTACGGGTGTGGAATGGCATGAGGGTGAGCAATAAATGACAGAATTTTCCTTTTTGGGTGAACTAACCCTTTAATGAATGCAACAGCATACTGTAATATTAATTATAGTGAACTGATCAACCGTAATAAATACTGTAGTATACTTTAGTTTTTACTACAGTAAACTCTAGTTTATTGTAGTATAATATACCGTATAGATTAAAGAAAACTTAACGTAATTTGTTTATATTACCATAGTTGTTATATTACCACAACAACTATAGAATTATTACAACAAATTAATTCAAGTACTTTACTATAGTATGGTTCAAAAACACTATACTATAAATTACTATAGTATTTTTTCACCTAGGGTTAGGATCCAATAGAAGGACATTTTATCACTCTATGGTGTCAGTCTTTTTTCAACTGTAGAAATGTTCAACATATGTTTTTATTTTATATTATTTTATACGTTTAATCCACTCAATAACATCATCATTCATAAAGTTCGTCCATTTGGAACATAAAAATAAACCATGTTCTGTTTCAAAATATCGACTAATCACAACTCATAACATCTTCATTAGTGTCAATCACTCCACACATCTGTCCGTCTTCCTCCGTCTGACCAATGGGGTGAGGCGGGGGGCGGGATCAGTCCGGGGGGGCGGAGTCTGTGTCGATGGCCACGGGAAGCGCAGCTGCATGAACGATCTCACCGAACCTGCATCCGTGTTTTTCAGCCGCGATTCCCCCCCCTGCGAGCGCCGCTCACGGATCACCCCCGCGGGGAGGCGAGAGAGAGGACTGCGGGGCCGCGGAGGTGCGGCGGAGAGCCAGGCCAGGAAAGGACGCCCGAGTCCGGTTTGATGCTGGCGGCCCGTCCGCCCTTTGAACACGGATGCTGCTGCCGCTGCTGCATTCATAAGGGATCGCTGTTTATCCGAGAAGAGGTCGGACGCGTCAAACGTCCCCTATTTTCACATCCAAAGCCGATCGGCAGACGTCAATCGCACGAACGGACCGCGAGAGCCGAAGCGCGACAGGCGCGGCAGCATCCCTCCCTACCTGCGGCTCTCCAGCGCCTGACAGGCCCAGAGTCATGGGCAACACGCCGGCCGCCAAACGGGGCAACGAGATGGAAAGCGGTGGGTGTCTTAAATGCTTCCCAATCGTTGTGTTTAGTCATCATCATCGATCATGGCGATCGGCATCATCAGATGCACATCAAGCCTCGGGAATATGCTCGTGCATGTGCGAGGCTTCAGCAGAGATGATGCTGATGCTGTCATGGCGATTGATGCTTAAATAAGAGCGAGCAGCGCTTCGTTTGAGGGTTTTGTGTGTGTGTGTTTACGCTGCACCCTGTATATGATGTGTCAAGGATGTTTATTCAATAGAAAAGGGTCTATATATGTGTATTTGAGGGGTCCAGATGTGTCTGAAGAGATTTAAAATTAATAATAATATAAGAATGAAACAATCTGACATTGAAAACAAGCATATTAATGTGTTCTTGTCAACATCTGTGATGGGTACGGTCCGGACTTTGGTAAAGTTGGTTTTATATTCGGACATCCGTATTCAATAGCTTTGTTAATCACACTACATTGGACATTCAGTGGACATTCACAAGTAAATATGCCATTAAAACAATACTTGCCTGTTTTGATCGACTGTGAAAAATGTTGTAAGTTGACAATCGTTGGTTTTCAATATCATGTTGCTGCTTAAAATTCGCAAACATTAATTTATTGCACATTTATTGGAAAGTCTGAATTTATCAGAAGTCCGAATGTGCGAATATAAAACCAACTTTACCCAAGTTCTTGTGTGTTGGGTTTTCACACTTGAAAATGTTTAACCCTGGGTTTACACTGTTCATACTAACCCTGGTTTAGTGATTTCACACTTTACACATGTAAAACCATCATTATTTGCATATTTATGATGTTACTTTGATTGAACGTGTTGAAATCTGTTTTAATAACGCTCTAAAATAATCGCTTTCCCATCACTGTTTGACATTGTTAATGAGTCTTTCTCTTTTGGAAAATCAATCAGAATTATTGACGCCATCGTCTTGCATGTTTTGTCCAATAAAATGCTCTCTGTAATGATCAAACCATGGTTCACAGCTGTCACGTAAACCACTGGCTACTGGCTACTTTTTATGGCAATGAATAAATATTCAATATGTCCCACAACTCCCACTCAACCTTCCTGTTTTACTTTGAAATGTGCTAAAACAGGAACAAAAACTGCTCGTGGTCTTTGACCGTTTTCCTCGATGCTGACGCTTGAGTTTCTGTGACTGTACCAAATGAATGAATTTTTTTGAGGCAGGAATTTGTTCATGGTTTGTTTGTCTTTTGCGAAATTACTCAGCGTAACGCATACTTTTGGTGGTGCAAAATTGGTGCTAAATTGCTTAATCCAGGGTTAAAAGTGGGTTTAACCTGGGGTTAAAAAGACCAATAGTATATCCAACTTTATCCACATACATACAGTTTACTAAATAGCAAATCTCAACTGCTTTATTGTTTGTGTAGTTGCAAAAATTTAAACTCTATCAGTTCTAATCTAAATGCTACTGTAATGCATGACGATATTATAAACATTAATGTCATAATTTTCTGTAAAGCTGCTTTGAAATGATGTGCATCGTGGAAAGCGCTCTACAAATACATTTGACTTGACTTCAGTGTGTTGAGAAGTCGTTTAAAGTATAAGTTCACTTCAGAATTAAAATTCCCTGATAATTTACTCCCCATGTCATCCAAGATGTTTGTCTTTCTTTCTTCAGTCGAAAAGAAATGAAGGTTTTTGAGTAAAACATTCCAGGATTTTTCTCCATATAGTGGATTTCAACATGGTTCAAGGTCCAAATTGCTTCAAAGCGTTCTACACGATCCCAGACGAGGAATAAGGGTCTTATCTAGTGAAACGATCGCTCATTTTCTAAAAAAATCAATACAATTTATATACTTTTTAAGCACAATGCTCGTCTTGCACTGCTCTGTGATGCGCCACGCATTACGTAATCACGTTGGAAAGGTCACGTCACGTAGGCGGACATACCGATCCAGTGTCTACAAAGCCAACGTGCAAAGACTTAAGTCAAACGACCTTTACAAAAAAAGGTAAAACAATGATGTCGGATGGTTTAGAAGTTGGATTAGAAATGAGTTTTTCGCTCTACCGCGGTACTTCCACCTACGTCACGCATGACCTTTCCAACATGATTACGTAATGTGTGGCGCATTGCAGAGCAGTGTAAGACGAGCATTTGTGGTTAAAACGTATATACATTTTTTTTTTTTTTTTTTTAAATGACCGATCGTTTTACTAGATTAGACCCTTATTCCTCATCTGGGATCGTGTAGAGCCCTTTGAAGCTGCACTGAAAGTTTGTGAGTTTGTGGGAAAATCTGCAGAATGTATTTTAAAAAGGTGAAAGGTTTAAATGGAGCTCAGATTTGGAAGCTTAAGTTGAATCAACTCAAATGTGAAATTTTTGCATTGCTGATTTTGGCATGTTTCCACGTTTAACCCTCTAAACTTATTCAATACATCAGGCTTTTATGGCTTATATAGTATGTTATAGTGAGAATATGGAGCTCATACTCAAGAAAAAACAGCCCAATTTTATTCAAATGTCCAAACTGAGCAAAACTAATAAAAGCTGATATTTATGTGGCCAAAAAGTAAAATGAAATTCTGATGAAATAGGCTAGATTATAATGTAAATCAATGCCATTTTTAACAGTATAACAGACTACTTGCATGATAAAATGCTCTATATCTCCCTATAAGATGACTTAAGATGTTATTTGATTCTTAGTTTTATGATCAGAGCTCTGTAGTTTTTTTTGTGGAGGCAAAACATACTAATGCAATACAATTATGATAATTGAGAGATGAACAAATAAACCTTCCTCAAAAGCTTGATGGATCATATTTGATACTCTAATTTTACCATTAAAAAATTATGTATGGATAAGCAAGTAAACCTAAGATACTTAAGTCCAGTAACTGCCCTGACAGCAACATAGTGTCGGGCCAGATCCGGCCCACATCTGGTCTGCGTGTAATCAACATGTACCAGATGTGGGCCGGACCTGGGCCACACTATGTTGCTGTCTGGGTGTTCATCTTAAAAATGATTAATAACAATATAAAAGTCATTCTTACATTACTTTATAAAAATCATTAAAGATTTCACAGAAAAATGACACATGTATCGCAACCTTTACAATTATACTTAAAGGCCTTTTACTTGCCAAAAAAAGTCTGAACTATCAAATCAATCAGATGACAGAAGGCACATAGTAGATTGTGTGCAACAGGTTTTTCAGCAAAGTTTTGATCATTTTGATCACTGTTGCTGATTGTAATCTTAAGTGTACTTTGTTTTTTTTCCCACAGTCAAAGAGTTTCTGGCTTTCGCCAAAGAAGATTTCCTCAGGAAATGGGAGAGTCCTGCACAGGTAAGAGGACTAGAGGAGAGAAGCATGTTGCATTCGGGTAGAGAAAGAGAAAACGAGTCTGCAGCATTGAACACAGAAGTGAGGGTTTGGTGTTTGAAATAGTTCTCAAAGCTGGTTTATTGTATTATGTTAAATAAGTGTGACCTGGTCATTTAAACCAGGTTTGTGTGCTCTCAGGTGCACTCTGAGTTTACAGACCACCACAGTAGAGTTATTAATGGTCATTGGTGTTTGCTGTGGCCATTTGAACAAACCCAGAAGATCACACACTCCTTTGACTTGGGCCAGCAAGAAACTACCCAGAACACTCTAGAAATGAGTGATGGGAGCTTTTCTAAACTTTGAACCAATTGAAACAATTGCTTCGCAAAATGATTCACCGTTTCAATTCGTTCAAAACGCCACACGCTGGTGACGCCTGCTGGTCAAAACTGTGTAAATGCAGCGAAAATTCAAACAACATGCATAAAATCACTGTTTACAAACCAATTGCAAATGTTTTATTGAAAGTTAATCTATTAAATGCAAATAACACATCATCTAATAGCATCAAATATGAAGTGTCTGTAGAATATATTCTATTTTATTCATTTGTAGGGCTTGTTTTGACTGTTTTATGGAGAGTTCGGTTAATCAGGCCAATAAGAGACTATTAACTGCAACTCTTCCTTTATGTGTAATTAAAAATGTATACAAATGTATAAAATTGTTTAGAGATCAGGCAAAATCATATAGACACTGGTAATAGAAACTAGTGATGCACCGATTTATCGGCCAATAATCAGTATTAGCCGAAAAGCAGGTATGTACACTATCAGACATCGGCTCACTGTTTAAAAACAGCAATGATCAGTGCCAGTTATATCCTGTCAATCAAAAGGGGCGGGGAAACATGTTCAATTTAGTGCTGTGTGAGAAGAAAATGTCTCTTGTGTGAAATTACTTTGAATAATTTAGCAGTCTGCTGTGAGTGATTCTTTATAAAAACTCATAATGCTATGTTATGCTTAAAGGGTTAGTTCACCCAAAAATGAAAACAATGTCATTAATTACTCACGCTCATGCCGTTCCACACCCGTAAGACCTTTGTTCATCTTCAGAACACAAATTAAGATATTTTTGTTGAAATCCGATGGCTCAGTGTCTCTCAAGATCCATTAATGTACTAAAAACACATCTAAATCAGTTCATGTGAGTACAGTGGTTCAATATTAATATTATAAAGTGAGAGAATATTTTTGGTGCACCAAAAAAACAAAATAACGACTTATTTAGTGGACAATTTCAAAACACTGCTTCAGGAAGCATTGGAGCATTATGAATCAACGTGTCGAATCAGCTGTTCGGAGCACCAAAGTCATGTGATTTCAGCAGTTTGACACGCGATCCGAATCATGATTCGACACACTGATTCATAACGCCCCGAAGCTACATGAAGCAGTGTTTTGAAATCGGCTATCACTAAAAAGTCAGAGCGTTATGAATCTTTTGTGTCAAATCATGATTCGGATCGCGTGTCAAACCGCCAAACTGCTGAAATCCCGTGACTTTGGCGTTCTGAACCGCTGATTCAACACACTGATTCATTATGCTCCGAAGCTTCCTGAATCAGTGTTTTGAAATCGGCTATCACTAAAAAGTCGGAGCGTTATGAATCTATTGTGTCAAATCATGATTCGGATCGCGTGTCAAACCGCCAAACTGCTGAAATCACGTGACTTTGGCGTTCTGAACTGCTGATTCGACACACTGATTCATTATGCTCCGAAGCTTCCTGAATCAGTGTTTTGAAATCGGCCATCACTATATAAGTCGTTATTTTGTTTTTTTGGTGCACCAAAAATATTCTCGTTGCTTTATAACATTAATATTGAACATTACATTAATGGATCTTGAGAGAGGAAATTTCATTGCTGGCTATGCAGGCCTCACGGAGCCATCGGATTTCAACACAAATATCTTAATTTGCGTTCTGAAGATTAACAAAGGTCTTACGGGTGTGGAACGGCATGAGCGTGAGTAATTAATGACATTGTTTTCATTTTTGGGTGAACTAACCCTTTAATCTTTAATATTTCAAATTTAATATTTACAAATCTGATGAAATGGCGCACATTACGTTCCCAGATAAACGTTATAAGCAACCCAAACTCACAGAATTACTGATACGGGTAAATTGCAATCAAGGAAAAGTCGAGTACTTGAATCGAGGAATCATGACAGCCCTACTCAGAACTCCTTAGGAACTTAGAAAGAACTAGAAAATGTAGAGTTTATTTGAATATTTCTTCTGTCCTGCAGAACACAGCCTGTCTGGAGGACTTCGACCGGTTGAAAACTCTGGGCACTGGCTCGTTCGGTCGCGTGATGCTGGTCAGACACCGAGAGACCGGCCAGCACTATGCCATGAAGATCCTTAACAAACAGAAGGTGGGCGGGGCTTGACGCATACGCCATGACATTGTCGTTAGACGTGATGGACGCGTTCCCTAACACTGTTTCTCTTTAGGTGGTGAAGCTGAAGCAGATTGAACACACTCTAAATGAGAAGAGGATACTGCAGGCCGTCAGCTTCCCCTTCTTAGTTCGCCTGGAATACTCCTTCAAGGTGAATACGGTTCAGAACAGGAATAGCTGGATGATGGCGCATGTAATGGACATATTTGTTTGCGTGTGTTTGTTGCAGGACAATACTAATCTCTACATGGTGATGCAGTACGTTCAGGGAGGGGAGATGTTTTCACACCTGCGTAGAATCGGCAGATTCAGGTGAATATATTTACATTCTTGATGTGCTTTATTACTTCCTGAGGGGGAAATGCAGAGCACAGCAACATGAAATGCACAAATACACAACTGTACATGCCTTCGGTTTAAACCCAGCTGTAATGTATTTGCTTCGGATTTACGCTTACTATTATTATTACTTCAAAAGAATCTCCTTCAATACTAAAGCTACAAAAGCAGAAACATTTTTAAATAAATTGTCTTCTTTTCTCTGTATTCTCCCACTCTGTTTTGTTCTCTAATGTTGCATTTTGTTGATATTTAAGTTTTGCAAATAAATAAAAACTGCACAACCATACACATAGTATAAGTAAAATGTTTGGACACATACACTCATTCTTCATTCGGACTATTTTCCACATCTTAGAAAGATCGTGAAGTCATCAAAACCTTGAAAAACACAAAGGAAAATACGGTAATGATGTTGTGATTAAAACAGAAGAATTAAATGAAGACTCTAATCTAGATTCCAGCTCCGCTCACCCATTTTTATAGCAAAATAAAGGAGTTCACATGTATGACTTGGTACTTTTCCGTCACTATCTGATTCAACTCATTCTTAAAAATCACAATTGTCAGGCATTTAAGTAGGGCTGGGCGATATGGCAAAAATGTAATCTCGATTATTTTTTCCCATATAGATCGAAAACGATACATTTCGATATATAAACTGTTAATGCTGCAAGCTTTAAAAGAGTATCCCAACTATGACTGAAGCCACACAAATTTGAGGGTTTATTAATTACATTTTAAAGTATAGTTTATTAACAAAAACAGAGTACACATTTGGCCTTAAAAAATTAAGACAACTTACTAACTTAGCGTGTGACTTTTAATTATAAACAGGCCTGAAATACACCAGGACTCTTATTTTGAAATGTCTACACAATTGCAGACTGATCCTTCAGATTCTTACAACCGTCTAAAACATTTTATATAAAGGCAATAAAGTAGACATTGTCATAATTCATCAACTCGAGTTCATTAGCAATCGCTTGGTCTAAATCTTTGCTGTTGCGCGAGCCTTTGGAAGTGTAGAACGTGCAACAGTGCCGCCTTGTGACATTGCAACATACTCGTGGGAATGTCAGCGGGAATAAACAGTTCTGACGCACACAAAACAAGCAGGTACGAATTTACACGAAGGGCGAGAGGGGATTTTCCACTAGTTAATCGATCGCGGATGGTTTCATTATCTTGGGCGGATACAAAAGTATGAGAGGATAAAAATAATAAAAGTATAAATGTGTCTCCAAATATACTTGGGCGGCCGCCCAAGAAAAGTCTATGTGTGGGAAGCACTGGATTAGGTTGGTTGTGTTGCCAGTCTTGTTTTTCACCATCCGACAACACATTTTACAGATCGTTTTAATCTGCGCCTGGTCGCTTTTCAAATGAACTGAATATAATATCTATATATAATTGAATTCGTGCTACCTTTTTTATCGTCAATTTCATAGTTTTTGGTTAATAACTTGAGGATAGTTTCACTTTCGTCGCTGCTTCCACTCATTTTTGTCGTCCTTGTGTCGAGTTTTCGTTGCACAGTGCCGTAGGAAATTGACTTTGTTCTTTGACGTGAACGTTTAAAGCTGCACGCTGATTGGCTGTTGTCGCATATTTCTGCTGTATGATTGGCTCTTAAATGAATCCATATCGAGTAAAAATGCCTAGAGCTTATCATCGTTATCGACATATTTTATCGCGATTCGATATGATATCATTTATCGGCACAGCCCTACATTTAAGCAAAAGCCGTTAAAGGGTTAGTTCACCCAAAAATGAAAATTACCCCAAGCTTTACTCACCCTCAAACCATTCTAGGTGTATATGACTGTCTTCTTTCAGACAAACACAATCAGAGTTATATTAAAAAATATCATGGCTCTTCCAGGCTTTGTAATGGCAGTGAATAAATGCGATTTTGAAGCCCAAAAAGTGCGTCCATCCATCATAAAAGTAATCTATACGGCTCCAGGGGGTTAATAAAGGTCTTCTGAAGCAAAGCAATGGGTTTGTGTAAGAAAAATATCCATATTTATAACTTTATAGACTATAATCACTAGCTTCCGGTAATGTCTGTCCACGGTTTCACGAGAGAGTGGAGTTTCGGCATATGACTTAGGATGTAGGAGTAGACGTCTCTTGCGGTTAAAACAAATAGAGATGGACAACAAACTCAAGGTCCTCTGACATTTCTCTTTTAAAATTCTCGTTTTAGACTTGTAATTCGTGACCGGTGTTTTGTTTTGCTCTCTCCCCTGTGCTTCCATGTTTGTCAATGCGTCATGCGTCGGGTCAAAGTACTTGCGTATGGAAGCCAGTGATTATAGTTTATAAAATTATAAATATGAATATTTTTTTTACAAAAACGTTTCAGAAGACCTTTATTAACCCCCTGGATTATATTTATGATGGATGGATTGCTTTTATGGGCTTCAAAATTTCATTTCTCCATTCACTCCCATTATAAAGCTTGAAAGAGCCAGGATATTTTTTAATATAACTCCGATTGTGTTCGTCTGAAAGAAGATGGCTTGAGGATGAGTAAATCACAGGATCATTTTCATTTTGGGGTGAACTAAACCTTTAAATCAAATGGTTTTAAGATTGATGAGAAACAGTCGAACAGTCAAATGTGTGTAAACCTCTGACTGGAAATCACGTATTTATATTTATTTTGACAGATTGAAACTTGTTTGTTGCATGCGTGCAAAATGACAAAAAAGGAATCAAAAGAGATTAAATTTTTTTGTTTGCATCTGTTTTAAAAATGCAAATTTGATCATCTGGTCATCTGACCTACATCTAAAAAAATCTGTAAAATAAAGGTTCTTTATTGGCATTGATTGTTCCATGAAGAACCTTTAACATCCATGGAACCTTTCCATTGAACAAAACCTTCTATATAGTGAAAAATGATTCTTCAGATTTTTAGAATGTTCTTCACACTAAGGACGTTTTCAGACCTGTCGATCGTTTGCTTTGTTCCAAAACAGGGACTTAATTTCTTAATTTGTAACAATGTTGCATTTTCTTTTTGGTTCAGTTCTTTTTCACAAGGCAACATTTAAAAGCATACCAAAATGTGTTTATGCAAGTCCTATTATTGGTCAGACTTTCCTCTGTCTCTTCCATCAAGATAGATTGACAAATTCGCTCCTAAATGTATTATATAAATGCAGTTAGATCGGTAATCAAGGCTTCGTTGGGACAGCATTCTTGCAATGCATGGAGAAGAGCTATTACACCACATTTTAAGATGAAGAGGAGCTCTTTGTTTCTCAACCGCAAAAACTCACAGAATCAAACACTGCTGCTTTTTATATACCACATTTCCTGTTATGAATTATGAAACCACTTGGTTTGTTGGTCTGAATTGCTTTCTCACCTCAACTGAACCTCTCCAGAGTTTGTTTTCAATTGGGCCGAAGCCACCTTGTTCAGGCTATCTCGTCCGTGTTCATATATGCCTAAACAAACCAAACTAAGGGAGAAAACACACCAGGTTCCGAAACAAATGCTCCAAACGAGCCAGGCGTGAAAACGCCCTAAGAAAAAAAAGGTTCTTTAAAGAACTGTTCATTGAAAAAAAAAAAGAAAAACTGGTGGGTTTCCGCTGGAAATTAAAGCATGCAGCCGTTCGCCTTTGCGTCATTACGTCATGTCTGTTTACATAAAGGAGTCCTCGCTAGTAGGTTATATCATGTGAGGATGGCGGATCATCTATAGCCTTTTCTCACAGCAGCTGGAATAATTAAACGTATCATTTTGATGGTGGTTTGTATGGTATGACAAATTGAAATCTAGGGGTAACGCTAATACACACTAAATACACAAAGTCACACAATGCCGATGTTGTTAACATTAAAGGTGCCCTAGAATTAAATATTGAATTTACCTTGGTATAGTTGAATAACAAGAGTTCAGTACATGGAAAATACATACACTGAGTTTCAAACTCCATTGTTTCCTCCTTCTTATATAAATCTCATTTTTTAAAAGACCTCCGAAGAACAGGCGAATCTCAACATAACACCGACTGTTACGTAACAGTCGGGGTGTACGCCCCCAATATTTGCATATGCCAGCCCATGTTCCCATTATTATGAAAGGCATTAGACAAGGGCAGCCAGTAACGTCTGGATCTGTGCACAGCTGAATCATCAGACTAGGTAAGCAAGCAATAACAACAGCGAAAAATGGAAGATGGAGCAATAATTACTGACATGATCCATGATATCATGATATTTTTAGTGATATTTGTGAATTGTCTTTCTAAATGTTTCGTTAGCATGTTGCTAATGTACTGTTAAATGTGGTTAAAGTTACCATTGTTTCTTACTGTATTCACGGAGACAAGAGCCGTCGCTATTTTCATTTTTAAACACTTGCAGTCTGTATAATTCATAAACACAACTTCATTCTTTATAAATCTCTCCAACAGTGTAGCATTAGCCCATTAGCCACGGAGCATAACCTCAAACTCATTCAGAAATAAATGTAAACGTCCAAATAAATACTATACTCACATGATCCGAAGCATGCATACAGCATGCATGACGAACATCTTGTAAAGATCCATTTTGAGGGTTATATTAGCTGTGTGAACTGTGTTTATGCTGTTTAAGGC
Organism: Anabarilius grahami; assembly: GCA_003731715.1. Lineage (NCBI taxonomy): Eukaryota > Metazoa > Chordata > Actinopteri > Cypriniformes > Xenocyprididae > Anabarilius > Anabarilius grahami. The sequence continues at coordinate 3,554,782 of RJVU01017965.1, forward strand.
AAGCGCGAGCTCCGTGGGCGGAGAGCACGAGAATTTAAAGGGGCCGCAACCTATATATCGGTGCATAGTTAATAATGCCCCAAAATAGGCAGTTCAAAAAATGAATACAAAAAAATCTATGGGGTATTTTGAGCTGAAACTTCACAGACACATTCAGGGGACACCTTAGACTTATATTACATCTTTTAAAAAGAAGTTCTAGGGCACCTTTAACAATTTGAGAACAAAGTATAACAATAATAATAATTTGATGTGATCCGAGCTAAGCGATCGTTAAATTTAATCACCTTTGGCAGCGCGATTTATTGTAATGCTTTTTTTCTCAGTTGGTCAGAACAAAAGTGGCAGATTTGTTACTTACTTATTCAGATGACATTTTCCAGTGAAAATTCTTATTTTGGTCATACTTCCAAGATTTAGAATCTGTAATTCCGAAGTACAGTATCCACACCGGTGTGGTGACTGACAGCAAACATTAGATTCATCCACGCTGAGGAGCCGTGCCAATGCACAACCCACATAAAGATGATAATTCCACATATAACTGCAATTGCAGGTTTTAAACAGAGATGGCGACAAAGAGGCAAAACTTACGCACTGCAGCTTTCAGGTCACCATAGTGAAATCCTGTGCTGAAAGCTATGCTAATGTGCCTAATGTGAGACTGTGGTTTCATCTCAGTTGAGTTAAAACACTCCACGCTTAATATTTATTTGTTGGGCTACTAAAATGAACCACTTGGCAGCATCAACATATACAGTTGCATCTAAAAACCTATGAATGTTATTTCATTAGATAACGTGTCAAAGCGGCTTTCTTCATTATTTTTGAAGCCTCAATGTTTTATCTGTTGCTTTCAAACCTCACAAACTTCTTTGTGACAAAAATGTGCTCATGCAATGTTTCTATACAGTAAACATTTGTACAAAATACAGTAAATCACTGATGCACTGAGGTACAGCCCATCTGTTTTATTATTACAGATGCCTTCATGTGTTTTCTTTTCGTTTCTCTCTGACTTTCTCCCGGGCTTCTGCTTGTCTTTCTCTTCTGCAGCGAACCCCATGCACGCTTTTATGCTTCACAAATAGTTTTGACCTTTGAATATCTGCATGCCCTTGACCTGATCTACAGAGACCTTAAACCAGAGAACCTCCTCATCGATCAGCAGGGCTATATCCAGGTAATAAACACATGTACGCCACTGTACACGAGTTACACTCAAATTGAAGATACACATATTTATTGCTTTGTAAATGAACAGTCCAGTATGACTGCCTACAGACATTAGCACATTTTCGTCTGTTTTCACACAGCAAGTTAAGATGCTCAATTTTTCCGCTCATCCCAGTATTTTTTTGTGAGGATGTTCATGCGATATTTGAACTTCTATCATTACTGTGTAAAGCAAATACCAACATTTATGATCTACTTTTAATATTCATCAATGTGTATTTTAAACCAATATTTTCTCTGTAAAGGTTAACCCTTAAATTCATGCAAGTTTTTGGCAATCATTATTACATATTTGGGTCTTTAGCGACCCGGATCTATATCTAACACTGATGACTCTCCAACTGCTGCAAAAGTATAAAACTTTCTTGATATTTTAATAGCAATTACGAAGGAATAAAATAAAGCAAATTTGGTTAACTTTTGTAACTTGGAAGGGTTCAGTTTGAGCAGATGTTTTTCCCCTGTACATTCAGCATCTGGCTCGTATTCGCCATCTAAATCATATTTTAAAAATCTGTAGTTTTCATTGTCTCTAAAAGCTATATTTTGATTGCTTACGCCATCAGTGTTTGTCAGACATCTTCACCTTGAGGAATAAAGGTGAATTACACTTGTTGTGCAAATATATCTATCTATATAAGTATCTATCTATCTATCTATCTATATATATTACACTATTATGTACTTTGGGTCACTAGTGACCCTATACATTTAAAAAAAAAAAAAAACTATTAGAAAAAAGACAATTTATCTTGTTATATTGTTTATAATGAATAGATTTGAGGGTTACTAAGAAGGTTTATGGATGAAGGATGAAAAATTAATGAGGGGGAGGGTGGTAAATGACATCCCGGGTCACTAAAGATGTTTAAGGGTTAATATAGTGCCATTTGGAAAATATTTTATGATCCTCGTCAAGGGTAAATCAAGCACAAATTGTGACAAATGCTGTGTTAAATGAGTAGAAACCTATCAAACTCATCATAGCTTCATAAAGTAATTTAATATGATATAATATGTAGTTAATATGTGAAATGAATATGAAGAACTTTGGACTTCCAATCTCACATTTCTGACAAATTTAAACAAATATTTAAGAAGTCGAAGTCAAGAACAAATTCTGACAAATGTTGTTAGATGAACAGAAACATAAAATCCATCGTAACTTCACAATATCATTTAATATAATATAATATTTAGTTAGAATCTGACATGAAGCACTTTTTCCAGTCTTAAATTTCTTAATTAGCAGAATTAATAATGTAATTATTCATATTTATCACTACTGTATGAAGCAAATGTCAACATTTGTGACCTACTTTACATCAGTATGTATTTTAAAGTAAGTATTTCTCACTGTAATACTTAATATAGTGCCATTTGGAAAATAATGTATGATCCATGTCACGGGTAAATCAAGCACAGATTATGACAAATGTTGTGTTAGATGAACAGAAACATATCAAAATCACTGCTATTTTTCTGTAACCAAAAAAGTAGGGTTACAAAAAAAAAATAAAAAAAATCATATTTGGATGTAAATGTGGCCAAAAGTGTGTCTGTGATGTGAACAGTGTGGATGTGCTTTCAAACACATACAGCTCATAATTTCACCATTACTGCCCCCTCACGGCTGGTCTGAGAATGACATCAAAGAAATGTTTCTGGCATGTAAGCATGTGTGTATTGTGTGTAAATCACAGCGTCATCTGCGGCAACTTTGTTTCAGGTGACAGACTTTGGTTTCGCGAAGCGGGTGAAGGGCCGCACGTGGACATTGTGCGGGACCCCGGAGTATCTGGCCCCAGAGATCATCCTCAGCAAGGTGAGCCACGCTGTCCTAGTTTCCCCGAGGAGACGGAGACACGTCTACAATCAATGCAACAAACTACAGCACTCACATTATAATTAATGAAGCGCTTTTACTGCAAGAGCCTTCAGCTGACAGATGCTTTTGTGCTGCACAGTTCTCCAAACACGTCATTTGTCTGAAATAAAACAATTTAATATTAAAAATGTACACTACAGGGCTGTTGAATGCTTCAATCTGAATCCGAATGTTCGAAGGTGTGTAATTATTTTTAGGGAAATGAACGGCTAAAGTAGTTCCAGTCAGATCTTGACCGCATTACCTGTCCATATCACTTCGCCAAATGATTTCAGTTATTTCAACAGCAAAAGAAACAAAACCCACATTAACACTGATGTGACCGCATTACCACCTTGGGTGTGCATTATTTTCTAATAATTCAATAGCCTGCTGTCCATTATTCCTTACATAATAGACACTAGATTAAATCATCTTCCCTTAAATGTACGCAGTTGAAGCTCAACTAACATTTAGTCTGCAAATTAAGATTTCAAATGATTAATTTTCTCTTGAGCTCAACCTGACGTGTTTTCTCTGGTAGGGTTATAATAAGGCGGTGGACTGGTGGGCTCTGGGTGTGTTGATGTACGAGATGGCTGCTGGTTATCCTCCATTTTTCGCCGATCAACCCATTCAGATCTACGAAAAGATTGTCTCAGGAAAGGTAATTTTGCCAAACTAGAGCCTATAGATTTCTAAATGAATCACATTTTTCTGCTATTCTTGGCTTCTTTCTTTGTGGTTGTTTAGTTTTGCTCAAGCACAGTTTCTTTCCACAGGTACGATTCCCGTCGCACTTCAGTTCGGACCTGAAGGACCTGTTGAGAAACCTGCTGCAGGTGGATCTCACCAAACGCTACGGAAACCTCAAAAACGGAGTTAACGACATCAAAGGACACAAGTGGTTCTCCACTACTGACTGGATAGCCATTTACCAGCGGAGGGTGAGAAACACACACAATCCCTTTAATCACTGACAGTAATCTGATGTATTCAGTGTTTAGACTCCATCAGTAAAGCTGGCGGTGAGGCGGGGTTTCCATGTTGTAGAATAGACAATGAATCGGTTTTCTTGCCACTAAAATACATTTTGAAGGGAAAAGACGAAACAAATGGAATGCATAAAGTACATATAATACATAAAGGCTCGGTTTCACAGACAAGGCTTAGATTAAGCCAGGATAAGGCCTTAGTTCAATTAGGGCATTTAAGTTGCTTTTATAAAAATACTGATGTGCATCTTGAGACAAAACAGTGACACTGACATATTTTAAGATATGTCAGTACAAGTTGCTTTCTGTTAAAACAGCTCAAACATGCATTTTAGTCTAGGACTTGCTTAAGCCTTGTCTGTGAAACCGGGGAAAATGCTTAATTTTAAGATTAACAAGCAATAAATCAAACAATTAAATTCATTCATCTGTCCAAAAATACTCAAATTCATTCGAATTTGACAAATAATTAATTTTTTTGTCCCTAATAATCAACATAATTCAGGGGAAATCATAACATGAAGTGCAGTAGTTCTAAACTGCTCAGTTTATCATATAATTAACAACACAATCTTTCAATGTGTATGGATCAAATTTACTAAGACTGCCGGCAGTTTCTTTTCCATGCATCATTTTATTACATCCATGGTTGCAGTCAAATCATATAAAACAGTGAAATCGCTCAGGTACTCGAGACGGTGACATGTACTTCACAGTCTTCACTCCTATTGGTTGTTGCTCATGAAATTTGCTGTTCATTTGCATAAAGTTAAAATTGCATTCACTCCTGCATTCTGACACCAACAGTCAGCGTCGCTCGTGTTGCCGGAAATCGCCAGCAATCCATTGAAATGAATAGGATCATGTTGCTTTGTCACTGGCGGTGTGAACGGGGCTTCATTTTTGTATCTCTTATTATATATTGTATTATGACTAATATTATTAAACATATATATATAAAAAAATAAGAACAAGGAAAATAATAATATATTGGTATTGGCAAATGTCAACAATTGTGACCAATTTTTCAGGAATATACATCCGTATTAGAGCTGCATGATTAATAGTTAAAAGATCGCAATCTCGATTCAAACACCCATGTGATCTTTTTCCTACATGACAACGATTCGCTTGTGTCTATAAAACCTTTGACAAACCAGAACATTCAGATCTGCGTTTGGTTGTTGCTGTCGCTGACCCAGAGAGAGCAGTTGTCATGTATAGGTATGAAGTAGTCCCACAAATATTCAAATGACCTCAGAAGTACTGGGATAAAAGATTATAGTTCAGATATAAACACTGATGTAAATGGAAGCGATCAAAATAGAGTAAAGCAGCTTTTGAAAGTAACATGGCGCTTCAAATAATGATTGTGTCAATTACATTGTTACGCCAGTAGGTGGCGACAAGTAACTGTTAAAAAATGTGTTTGTCATTGAATCATTCATTCAAGAGATTAGTTCAAAAACATTGAGTCATGCAGTAATACAACAAGTGAAGTATTTATAAATGAGTCATTAGGTGCGTTTACATGGACCATTGTAATTGGCTTAAAAGTCCAATCCGAATGAAAAAGCTTCATATAAACACCTCAATCGTAATAAAAATGCCCAAACCGAATGTAATTGTAATCGGTTTGAGAGGGGTGGTATAAACCTTTCTATAAACCAAACAAAATAAAAATTCGGCCATGTAAACACGTTAAACCAATTACTTTGCGTCTACGTCATCACGTCAAGAGGCCAGGGGTCGCCAGAATGCACAATGGCGGCGGCAATATTAAACTGGAGTAAAACTGAAACAACACATTAATTAAAGGATTAGTTCACTTTAAAATAAAATTTTCCTTATAAATTTACTCACCCCCATGTCATCCAAGATGCCCATGTCCTTTTTTGACCCCCATCGGTCATTTTCGAAAAAAAAAATGTAAATGTATATGCTTTTATATAAACAAATGATCGCCTTCCAAGTGGTTCCGCCAAAACCACACGTTCGTATTCAACTTACGGAACGAACGCAGCGGCAGTTCAATTTTTTCCGTAAATTGAATTAGGCTTAGGACATACAGCGTAAGCTTTTTGAAGAATACAAAAGTGCGGTTTTGGCGGAAGCACTTGGAAGGCGATCATTTGTTTATATAAAGCATATACATTTATATTTTTTTCGAAAATGACCGATCATTTCGCTAGATAAGACCCTTATTCCTCGTCTGGTATCGTTTAAAGCCCTGTGAAGCTGCACTGAAACTGCAGTTTTGACCTTCAACTGTCTGGAGGCCATTGAAGTCCACTATAAGGAGAATAATCCTGGAATGTTTTCATCAAAAACCTTAATTTCTTTTCGACTGAAGAAAGAAGGACATGGACATCTTGGATGACATGGTGGTGTGTAAATTATCAGGAAATTTTAATTTGAAAGTGAACTAATCCTTTAAATACACTGAAGGAACTCAATGTATCATTACTACGGACCTTCATCCACACGCTTCTGCTTTTCTTTGGAGGGAGGGGTAGTGTTGAGATGCTCCTTAGAGATGCACAGCCACCAAAAAGGTCAGCTTCCTGCGCCCATCTTTTCCTCATACCTTCCAGCAGTAATATGCTACAAATTCACACTGTTGCTTGATTAAGAGCAACACTTTATATAAACTTTAGCGCCATCTAGCAGTGAGGTTGTGAATTGCAATATAGAGAAGCTACAGTGGCCAACACAGGACAAATATGTCGTCGTCTGAGACAGCAGAGAGTAGCCAGTCAATCAAACGTGCTCTGTAGAGCAGTTTGTCCGTTTAGGGCTACTGTAGAAACATGCTGTCGCTGACAAAATGGCGACTTAACATGCAAGTTTTTCAAAGAGCCAGAAAAAACAAACAATGATGCTAGCGTTAGCATTTCAGGCAGGACAGCAGATGTCACCTGACCGTCATGTGTCGGTGAAATATCATCCTCAAGGAGAGGATTTTTGGAATATAATATAACAATACACAATTACAGTGATGTCGATTGAGTTAAGCATTTACCCGTATCTGAGAGAAATGTAGCGGCGCGTTGATCTGCCCGTCTCTTCAAAGGAAGATTACAACCGGACACTTCACGGTGCGAGTACAGGACTCTTTTACTTCACTGTCTCTTGTTGGTATACATTGTTTTTAAATTTGCCTTAAACATTATGAAGCGAGGTCTATATGTTTTGTCTCCTGCTTAACTCGGCTGTGTAAAGATGCCTTTTAAGGTAATAAAAACGTAACTGTTCATTATCTAAGGTCTTTATACACCACTGAAAATATAGTTATGTATATTATATTGCATTTCTGTCAATAGATCCGCCTAAAATGTACACATTGCACCTTTAACATTTTGTCAGAACCTCTAGTTAATTATTTAGTTTTTGAAATAAAAAAATGTAAACAAAAATCGTGATTCTCAATTTATCTAGAATCATGCAGCTCTAATCTGTACGTATTAAAAACAACAACAAAAAATCTTTTTACACTTTTCTATGTAATACTGTAATACTCAATATAGTGCAATTTGGGAAATATATGTGACCCGTGCTGGCAAAATGAGTCACGATGAGCACATGTTCAAACATGAGTTTCTAGTTCTTGTCACATTCTCTTTTAAAAAAACTTCAAAATGATGTATGATTTGCTGGAATAAAACTAAAAATGACTGAGCTATACCTTTTTGAAGTCAATAGTCAATTTTGAGAAAAATCGAGTTAAAGTTTTCTGAAGGTTCCAAACCAAATTTGGCACAAACAAATTTAAAACCAACTATCTCTAGGAAAAATATACATACTCAAATTCGACAAAAATCTACTTTTTTCACTTGTTTTGCCTGTAGCTCGAAAATTAGCCTGTGCGCGCTCCGACTCACTTTGCCAGAACGGGTCACATACGATCCATGTCAAGAGTAAACCAAGCACAAATGATGATCACAAATGATGTTAGATCAAAATAAGCATATATAATAAGGTGACCATATGTGCCATTTTCCCAGGACGCGTCCTGTCCAGGATTTCTAAATTGCCTAAAATGGCTCGAGCCCTTGCCTCTTTAATTGTGAAAGTGGTCATATCGATGTGCCCCCGGAACGTGATTTAGGAGCGCGATTTCTACACGGAGGTGTGTGCAAGCCACTGTTCTTTTTGACAGTCTTCATGCAATGCATTAAAATGTTGTCGTATTTGCAATGCTTTGACCGTTCTCTGTAGATCCAGCCTTCTCGCAAGCCACGATTGGTTGATTATGTATAATGCATGCTATTGGTCAAATTATTTTTCAGTCGTTACCTTCTGCAAATATGAAAACAAAAACAAAACTGGGACATTTTATGCAACTTAGAAATCCTGGACAGGACGCGTCCTGGGAAAATGGCACATATGGTCACCCTAATATATAATATTGTGTTATTTTGTTGTTACTCAAAAACAAAGGGGAATGATATGATCTTTGTCATACTTAAAAATAGAGCAAAGAAATATATTGGTATTGGTGAGTACCAGTTAGAGAAATAGTAGCATTGCATCCGTATTTAATGCTTCAATGTAAACTATCAAGTGTGAGAACTTTTTAAGATCAGGTAAATATCTCTTTATCTGTGTGTTTCCACAGGTGGAGGCCCCGTTTGTGCCTAAATGCAGAGGTCCCGGGGACACCAGCAACTTCGACGACTACGAGGAAGAAGAGATCCGTGTGTCGTTCACGGAGAAGTGTGCAAAAGAATTTGCAGAGTTCTAGAGGAAGAAACGATAGAAATCAGAGAGAGGGATATAGGTGGAGACAAAGAGAGAGAGAGAAGGAGAAAAAGTGCATGAATCTTAAAACCGATCCTTCCTCCTGTTAAACAGCAGAGAAACCAGCGGAAGAGTGCAGAGAAGACCTCCAGGGATAAACAGTGAGGCCTTTATCATCTCCTCTATTTTAATCATGTTTGTAATTTTCTCTCTTTTTTTTTTTTTAAATCTCTGTTCATGTGATATTAATCATGATGGATTTGATAGGGTGTAATTGTTGGCCTGTGGACTGGGATTGTTGTTTCCGCACAAAGACAGACGGGGTTAGTTATATCTCTAATCTTGAGCAGTTACCGCTAAGGTGCAAGTTCTCCACTAGGTCACCATAACAACCATACTAAAAAAAAAAAAAAACCTAGAAAAAAAAGAATGAAAAAATATGTATTCCTGTGTAATAACCGAAATATTTTTGGTCCTGTATACTGTCATGTGTTTCTTTATTCTTAAAATGCACTGAAAGGGATGACAAAGTGAAAATGGCATAGAAAAGAAGCCATGATTTCATAATATGAGCACCTCTTTTCTTTTCTTCTTTCAGCTGTAGGTCCACTGCGCTCTGTAAAATATTCACTGATGAACTTTGAACTTTCACCTATGAAATGTGCCATGAAATCCTACAAGTGTCAATATTTTGGCTCATCAGTCGTTTCATTGATTCTAGCTGACAGATAGCAGTCGACAGCGGACCGTGTCAAGCCTTCGTCCAGAGGAGGGGATGAATGTTTTCGTTTCGTTTGTTTAGTATTGTTAATACTATAATTGTTACGGTTCTCATTGGGTTATACATTTCCAGTACCTGACGAAATTGCACGCGCTCTGTGCGCGATTCCCTCGGCGAAGCCTTGCGGTCGGTCGACACTCTCCAGCGAGCCGCCGCATCGCTCTCTCCGTTTTCGCCATCTCTTCCCCCTTTATTCTTCCATTTCTGCATTTTTAAATAGGCAAAGTCTTCTCTCTGAATGGGTGCAGAGCATCTGGCTCCTTTTTGGGTGAGAATTTCTTACACGCAACTCTCTAGGCTACAAATATCTCCTCTAAGCTGGAGGTGAACTCAGTGGATACCAGTGCTTACTCCTGAGGACATGGTTCAAGTTAATTGTGATATTTTGCACCACAAGAATCATTCCAATAAAGTATTACTATAAATACCAAACCGGTTTTACGTCCCTTTATGTGTGACATTTTAGTAAGTTCCATCTTTCGTCTGCAGCTTCTGTCCTAGGGATGGGTCGATCATGAACGATTCGTTCATTTTGAACGAATCTTTAATATGACTCGGGAACAACGAGTTCTCTCATAGAGTGATTCGTTCACAGACTGCGTACAGTAGCTTCAGCCTGTGGGGTTGTGACATGACAAAAGAACAAACGACTCGGATCAGGAGGTGAGGTGAACTAACAGACCCAGCTAAACAATGAATGAATCATTTGTTTCTCATCATTTGGCCTTGGCTGAATTATAGTTTTTTCTTATTTTACATGTGATCAATGTTTGCGTAAGTCGGTGTGTTGGGGAATTTGGCTATTAACATTTGAATTATATTCTGTTGAAATGAGCAAAAAGATTAGTTCCTTTTGCTGAACAACACACTGTATGAGTAGGACAAACTAAATTAAACAAATTAGTTCAGTCAAATTAACTTTTATGAGTATTTAGCACTTTCTTTTTCTTTCAAATTCACAGAACTGAAGTTTTTCATTGTTTTGAGTTTTATAAATTTCTTTTAATTTAGACAGACTTAAAGGATTAGTTCACTTTTTAAATGAAAATTTCCTGATAATTTACTCACCCCCATGTCATCCAAGATGTTCTTTCTTCAGTCGAAAAGAAATTAAGGTTTGTGATGAAAACATTCCAGGATTTTTCTCCTTATTGTGGACTTCAATGGAGCCCAAACGGTTGAATGTCAAAATTACAGTTTACAGCGATCCTAGACGAGAAATAAGGGTCTAATCTAGAGAAACCATTGCTCATTTTCTAAAAAAATAAATAAAAATGTTATATGTTTTAACCATAAATGCTCATCTTGAACTAGCTCTCTTCTCCTCTATCTGAATTCCGGCAGTGTAGACACTGCTAAGTGTAATACTGCCCTCCACAGGTCAAAGTTTGAACTAAATTGTCATAAACAATATGCTAGTGCAAGTATATAACAATTAGTTCAAACTTTGACCTGTGGAGGGCAGTAATACACTTAGCAGCGTCTACACTGCTGGAATTCTAATAGAGGAGAAGAAGAAGAGAGCTAGTTCAAGATGAGCATTTATGATTAAAATGTATAAAAAATTTTTTTTTTTTTTTTTTTAGAAAATGAGCGATGGTTTCTCAAGATAAGACACTTATTCCTCGTCTGGGATCGTGTAGAACGTTTTGAAGCTGCATTTTGACCGTCAACCGTTTGGAGGCCATTGAAGTCCACTATATGGAGAAAAATCCTGGAATGTTTTCATCAAAAACCTTAATTTCTTTTCGACTGAAGAAAGAAAGACATGAACATCTTGGATGACATGGGGGTGAGTAAATTATCAGGAAATTTTGATTTGAATGTGAACTAATCCTTTAAATTTAACTGAAACTTGGTTGGGATTTACATTTCCCAGCATGCTTTGCCCATGGCACTCAAAAGGGGGAGTAAATGCTAAAATTAAGTGTTATATATTGTTTTTTGTGCAAGATTAATGTTTAGTGGGAGATTTTACAGTGATTTAACGTTTTGTTATGCTAATTCAGAAGAGTTTCTGTTAATGTGGTTTTTGGAGAGTTACCATCAAGCGATGCATGCGGCTTGCTTTGAGAGCAAGTACGTTAAATGCTTTATATTGCGGCAATCATTCAGCAAGTGCTATTGTTAACATGTTAGCAAGTTAGCATTTTCTAAATTAGCTTGTTATTACTAATAAAAATTGAGGTTACATGAAACATTTCAAGTTAAAAACTAATTAAATTGTATGAGTACAAAATAAAAATCTGCCAGTTCTGCTAACTTAAACTTTGTATTTCTTAACTTAAATTTGACTCAGATTTTTTGAGTTTTGCCAATTTATTTGGGTTTACAGTGCACTCAAAGATCCGAGTCTGCAAAATTTTCCAAACTTCCCATCACTACTAAATGAGCTCTGAAATACAAAGTTCTGTCATGAAACTCTAGATGGGGCAGGCTGAGGGTCTAAAACTAACATTTTGCCACACCTGCCAATGGCAGGTGACTAAAACAAATTACAGGCCAAAACTATTTTTTACCAGCCATGAAACAAAAACAGGCATTTATGACACCAATATTTTAGATACTAGTGAAAATTCACAATCCTCCTATTCCAATTTCAAAACCATGGCTGAAACTACTTGCTTAATATAATTTTATTAGCCTATATTTTTAAATACCAGTAAACAGTAATAAAATAAGAACAAATAATCAAATTACAAGAAACGACACAAATAAATATAAAACAAATTAAATAGTGCTTTTCAGGCAGGTCTAAGAGTAGTTTTCAGGTACAGAAATTTAATAAATTTGGATAATCAAATAAATAACACTGTCTTCATACACCATTTTAAAGTTAAAGAGCTCAGAGTGATTTTTTTTTCCCCCCTTGTTGTTTGGTTAAAGGGTTAGTTCACCCAAAAATGAAGAAAATGTCCTTTATTACTCACCCTCATGACGTTCTACACCCGTAAGACCTTCGTTCATCTTCAGAACACAAACTAAGATATTGATGAAATCCGATGGCTCAGTGATGCCTCAGTTGAGAGCAAAGCCGTTCAAACTCTCTAGTTCCATAAAGGTACTCAAAACATATTTGAAACTGTTCATGTGAGTTCAGTTCATACTTTTTGTACGCCAAAAAATCAATCAATCAAAAAAATCAATAGGCTGATTTCAAAACACTGCTTCGGAGCTTTACGAATCGAATCAGTGAATCGGAGCGCCAAAGTCACGTGATTTCAGCAGTTTAGCCGTTTGCTAGAAGATCCGAATCACTGATTTGAAACAAAATATTCATAAAGCTCTAAAGCTTCATGAAGCAGTGTTTTGAAATCGGCCATCACTAAATATTGTTGAAAAGTCATTATTTTGTTTTTTTGGGGCACAAAAAGTATTCTCGTTGCTTTATAATATTAAGATAGAACCACTGAACCCAAATGAACAGTTTCAAATATGTTTTTAGTATCTTTATGGACCTCAAGAGTTTGAATGGCATTCCTGTCAATAGAGGCCTCACTGAGCCATCGGATTTCATCAAAAATATCTTAATTTGTGTTCTGAAGATGAACGAAGGCCTTACGGGTGTGGAACGACATGAGGGTGAGTAATTAATGACATTATTTTCATTGTTGGGTGAGCACAGCAGCAGGATTATTTGGATGCTGTCACTTTAAGAGCGAATGCACAATTTGAAGACATAACCAACTATATTTACTTGGATACTCGCCGAGACATAGCGTGTGAGTAACGAATTCCCTTTCGCGTGTTCTAGCGCTTGAATATTTACATTGGAAAGGCTTAAATTTTTGTGATGCAGCACTGACCGTCAACTTACATCGTTGACGTTTGTTCACCTTCATGTTCTCACAACATATGCTGCTTTTCTTTTTCTTAATGTGTGTCCATAGAGAGATAGAAAGAGATGTTAATCCATTTATTACTTAAAGCTCATATTTTAACGTATCGCAATCAGCATGCTTACAGTTTTCTATGGACTTAAACATTCCGAGTTTTAATATTTTCTGATAATGACTGTCGTCAATAAAAATTACGCTTTATAACAAACCGTGACTCACTGGCGCCATCTTGCATCCACTTAGCGACTATATTGTGTTGCCAGGATGATTGTTTTGTACATTGTAATGGATTATAAAGTAACAAGATGGATGTACATTATCCAGGCTTACATGATGGGACCTTAATTTCAAACAAAACCGATGTTAGAAAGATCATATTATTATGTCTATATAATACAACTAGGATAAAAAATAGGATTTTAATATGAGATTTTTTTTTTTTTTTTTTTTAGACTCTACTCAGACTCGTGACGAAAGATTCCAGACTTGACTCAGACTCCAGTGATAAAGACTTCAGACTTGACTCGGACTCCAGATGAGAGACTTGTGAACATCTCTGCAACACTGCATTGTTAAAATTCATAAAAATGTTACCGGCCATCTGGCAGCTGGCACCATTTCATATACTCACCTATTTTTAGTCGCATTTGGCGCCCGGCGAGTGTTAATTTTAGGCTCTGCTGATAGGTCCTTAACTCAATCTGCTTGCAATCACATCATTCTCTATAGGGCACAGCTGATTGGTTCCTGCTGTATCAGTAGCCAATGATCTCGATATGGCTAGGAACTATACTCTCATTCCGGCGTAATAATCAAGGAACTTTGCTGCCGTACCATGGCTGCAGCAGGTGCAATGATATTACGCAGCAAACGTCTCCATGGTTCCCTGTGCAAGCAGGGGCTCACAGGCGCTGCGTAATATCATTGTGCCTGCCGCAGCCATGGTACGGCAGCAAAGTTCCTTGATTATTACGCCGGAATGAGAGTATAGTTCCTAGCCATATCAGCCTAGAAAATCACAACATTTAATTTTCTGTCGGTCTTAGTATACGATGTAACTACAGAAGAGTCAAGTTTTAAATAGGAAAAATATTGAAACTCTTTGGTCATTTTTAAGCGAGATGCTAACGGTCTAATCAGATTCAATGAACTATGCTAAGCTATGCTAAAAGTGGTACCGCCAGACCCGGAGAACGGCTGAATGGATTCGAAAACGGTAAAACTCAACTGTTTAACTCTAGGGGAGTTGGAAAATGAGCCTATTTTCAAAAAAAGTGGAGTGTTCCTTTAAAGATCTAACAACCTGTTTAACTGTTCGTAAACGTGTTTTGGGTGGAAGGCAACTCCTAAGACTTCTGCAAATGTATGAATTTTTAAATACGCAATATAATTCATGTTACTAGAAGATACAGTTTTAAAGGTCAGCTCTTCAATTCCTTCATGCTGCTTTCACTAATTATTACAATGCAAATTATAGACCAGATTTATAGTTAACACATTCTGCAATTAAATTGAGGACTTTCATTAAACTTTTTATCTTTATCAGTTGGCTACCACTTGTAGATAATGTTTTTTCATAATATTTGTTGCAATTTATCTGTAAACAGCTGGCAGTGACATGAAACCAGCGAGCCATCTGTCATCTAACCATATATTAATATAGAGATCTCATATGGGGGAAAAAATCAGTTGGATTAGGTGTAATGGACTGCAGCGCGAGCGTGAACAAACGCCCGTTGACGAGGTGCGCAAAACGTGAAACTCTGCAATACCACCTTAAATGAGCGCCTCGCATCGGCGCAGAGCGTAGCGGATGATTCTCCTCGCAAGTAGTCCACCTTAAGCGCACATAGTGGGTAAACGCAGGCGTACAGCGAGGCTTCCGCTTCATTCCCAGCCGGGCTCGCAGCGGATCACTTCGGAGACAAGAGAGAGGCGCTCGGCCAAAGCCAACGGAACCAGTGCTGCAACATGTCGGAGCCGAAATACCGAGAATGGATCCTGGAGACCATCGACTCCCTGCGCTCGAGAAAAGCCCGACCGGACCTGGAAAGGATCTGCCGAATGGTCCGAAGAAGACACGGATCAGACCCGGACAAAACCAGGGCTGAACTAGAAAAACTGATCCAGGAGCAAACTGTGCTGAAAGTTAGCTACAAGGGGTCGATTTCCTACAGAAACGCTGCTAAAGTGCAAAGAAAATGCAGAAAGAGGACGGAGCAGCAAACCACCGACAGCGGCGGCGAGTCTGCGCGTGAACAAACCAAGCACGCCAGTTTCAATAACAACGGCGACAGCGCGCTCAGTCTCACGGACCAAGAAGAGTGCGAGGATAGGGAGCCCGAGGAAAGTGGGGTGAACCTGTGTCCTCCTGACCCCCTGCCTCAAACCTCGCCCTCAAATCTCGAGAAGGAAGAAAAGATTTTACCACAGCCTAGCGGAAACACTTTTGTTAGTTGTGGCGCAACGGTCTGCTCCGCCGGGAGCGTGAAAGCAAGTGCATCAAAAGACAAGAAATTAGTCACCGAGGCGGGGGGACGCGATGCTTCAAGTGCGAGAGACGACACGCTCGGCGCACGCCACGAGGGCAGCGATGATGACGAGAAGGAGCAGAAAACTTGCTCGAGCGCCAGTTCGGCCGTCAGCAGCCCGCCTACGAGGAACAAGCGCCCCGCGTCACCCAAACTCAAGAGCTCTGGGGCGCCGGAGTCTCCGGACGAGAGCGGCGCTGATTTGGGCGATAGGCTGGTTGCTGCGGTCCGAAGTCTGTCCGAGAGACATCGGGGCTCCGCCGCGACACGGGGCCACGCACCACCGGGACTGAAAGAGATACTCGGCTACCTCAGCACGCAGAGCGGGATGCCCGGGGAGAAGCTGACCCGCAACCGCGTCAAAGTGGTGCTGGAGCGCGAGATCGAGAGGGGTCGTCTCCGCAGGACCCGCCTCGGCCACATCACTCTTCACGCGAGGGGGATGGGGGCGGCGAAGCAGTCCGCGCGACTCCTGAAGAGCGCACTGCAGGACAGACATCTCGCGAAAAAGGTAACTTAATATTTCCAACACGTCCTGCGCAGAGCGCAGCGTTACACCCCGTTTTCGTATAAATAAATGATCGCGCTTTGAGGGTAAAAAAGCGAAAGAAGAAAAAAAAAAAAAAGAAGCGCAGCCGCGCACCATCTGATTTCCGCTCTTTTCTCACGTACAAGTGTGCGCCAGAACATCCAAACTGTGTGTCTGCGGTGTTTTTCCTGCTTGTTGTGTGCGACACATCAGTTGTGTTGTTCCTGCCCTGTTTCACTTCAGCGTCTCAGCACAAAAGGTGCGGACTCGCGCTCGGCAGCGCCCGCCGTGCGTGCGTGCGTGCGTGCGAGACACCGTCGCTTCTCTTGTTCTAGCAGACACTCAGTACACAAAAGCGCGCTCGTCGGTGCTGAAACACTGATGTCTGCGTGGACAGCTCGACATCGCTGTTAGTGCATTTCACAGACAGGGCCAATGATTGTGTTAAAGTTGTGCTGGATATTTTTCACTAGGCGGTGTCTGTTAAGTTAGACGCGCACGGAAAATGTAAAAGGGAGGGGGGGGGGGGAGACCCGAGGCTCGCGTCTGTTTTCTCGGGCGAGCCGTCGCTCAGTGCGATACTTCGGTCATGCGAGGTAAAAGCAGATGCGATGGCGGAAATTCGCTGCATGACGAGCCAGAGTGGAGCGCGCCCTGTGCTCGCTGCTTAAGCCTCTTAGTTCCGTTCCGCGCGGCTCATCCAGTCAGTTTGAGCGATGTGCGTTCGCTTCTGTTTTTGCGCTGTTATCCTCTCAGCGTTGAAAAAGCCACTGTCCCGCTCACTTACAGAACACAGCCAAATTGATTATGAAACCCGCTGAGTTACTTAGTACGCGGATAAATCGTTGTTGTCTGATCAAAATGACTAGAAAAATCTACAGCGGATGTTCGGGCAGTTTCAGATTTTGTAGTTGTAGGGGAACACCGCGATTCGTAAAAT